>JARFJB010001883.1:11887500-11917500 GCA_036346205.1 Vesta saturnalis | reverse complement strand
CGACATTCTCCTTTTCCCAGTTGTAGGTGTAAACCGTACGACTCTAACCTCTTGCTAAGTTAGGAAAAAGCTCCATAGTTGTCCTTCACAACCTTCCCGATTATTTGAATAAACACACGTATTTTCACGAAATGCTGAAATACACATTTTAAGACTCATCTTGCACATACATACTTTATTTCCTGTTTATTAGTTTAACTATAAAAACCAATTTTAATTTCTGGTTATACCAAGAAATCATATATTTTCCTTTAATACAAAACCATTTTTTGTGAAAATCATAAAGTTATTACTTAATAATAAGATATAATCATAAGTTGAATTATATCTAATAGAAGAATTTCCAAAAATTGCGTTTCTTTGAAACAAAATATTACTAATAATAGACATCTTTGCTTTAATATCACCTGCTCAATTTCTTTTGGTTAAAATATCTATCTGATCAACCGGGTTACATCAAATAAAACGCGAGCAGTTGACAATCTCAATCCTTTACTTGTAGTCTTCCAAAAAACTTACCTGTATAGAATATAGATAAAATCGATAATGTCTCTCCTTTGTGATTCATTATTTCCAAATCAATTGAATCGCCACTTTAAGTTACACACAGAAAACCATTGCTTTTACTTCAAATTAAATAGTACAGCCCGCAAACCTTGTAAAATATGTTTAATGCCATTGAATTGAATAATATTTAACCACGACATTTTTAAATGCAAATCTACCAACCCGTACTACAATAACTTAATTATTATGACTAATTTCTACAAGGGCAAAATCAGCCAAAAACCTGTAAAATGGTTTTTAGCTTCCGACCTACATACACATATGTATGTATGTGTGCGTACGTGCGTGTGTGTGTTTGTGAGTGTGTAAATGTATGTGAGTGTGTGCATGAGCGTGTGCGTGTGTGTGTGTGTGTGTGTGTGTGTGTGTGTGTGTGTGTGTGTGTGTGTGTGTGTGTGTGTGTGTGTGTGTGTGTGTATGTGTGTATGTGTGAGTGTGAGTGTGTGTGTGTGTGTGCGTGCGGGCGTGTGTGTTTGGATGGGTAGGTGTGTGGGTGGATTACGTTAATACCCCACGATAACTCCAGAATGAAAACACTTCCATACCTAAAATTTTGTATTTAACCTTGGTTTCATTTTTCCTGGAGCCGATTAGATTTTGGGAGAAATTTGGCATCAGCAGAGCTATTTTGGTTTTTATCAAATATTTCTTATATTTCACAGATATAAAATACACTATATATATATATATATATATATATATATATATATATATATATATATATAGTATATACACACACCTTAATTATATGCATTAATTTTGTAAGAAAATGTATAGCCATTTTTTTAAGAAAATTTAATTTTACACAATTTTTCTTTATAAAGTTTCTTAATATAATGCGAAATAAGTGTAAAAATTAAATAAATATGATTTAAAATGATCTAACCATATTTTTGATATTTTTATAGAAGCGAGCATCTTAGAAATTGTTTTAAGTTAGCATCTATAAGTCTATTAACATCTATCTTACGTAAAGCTTTAAATGTCCGTTTGTCAGATTATTATTCTTGTTTTTACAATGTTGCCGATTTTTGTAACGAACTTATAAAAAAGTTTGCACAAGTATTCTAAAAAAATTGTTATTAAATTATTTTTTTATGCAGCTAGTACAAACATTACTTTTGAAAAAACTCGTATCACTTTCACTTTTTTTATGACATATCTTAACCTTCGATAATTATTGGAAGGTATTTTTCACCTAGATTGGGCAAAACTTTGGGTAACTGTTACTTTTTTACGTCTCATTATCACAATATCAAGGTTCCTGTCAAAGGTGAAATATCGTGCATCATCGTTTGTTTTAAAATATCGTGTGGAGCAACACACGACCTTCCAACCTATAAAGTGGAAATTATGTCACGTTATCTGAAAATCTGAAAAGTTTGGGTTGTATAATATGTTAGTTTAGAGTCGATTTCTCACCGCGCTGTTAATTTGAAGAAATAGTTTTTTATGATTGGTGATTTGACGTGAGATACATTATGGCTGAAACTGAAAGAATCGTTAATCAGTGTTGGTAGAGATGTAGGAGACTATTTAGCACGTTTCTTTAACGGATTTATGGTAACGAACTTCAAGTTATTGGTTGGTTAGATTCGCGTACACAGCTAACTACAAAGAATGAAAAACCTGCTGTAAATAGATAATGCTTTAATAAGTTTTGTGTAAACAACTTTCGTTTTAATAAATGTTATATAGATAAAGGTCAAAGTGTAAATAAAATTCATGTGCAGTTATAGCAAACCAGACCGTATTTAATCAACGTTCATTATTAAACTAGCGTAATTATCAATTGAGAAGCTGTCCACTTCTGGTGACAATTTTAGAGAACGGTGTCTAGAGCATCTGCAGGATATCTACCTTTGTTGCAGTATCCCGGAAGGGTGAAGGATTTGGCGTGGAATTTGACGTGTAGGCTTGTTCAAAATTAAGGTAAATACTTCCGTACGTTTAATTTTTTTGTGCTGCTGACAATTTCAATAAAGTGTTTGTTTATTTATTTGTATTCCGTGAACGGATGAATATGCTTTTTGTTTAAATTTTGCTTAGTAGCCTTTAATTTAGTTCTATAAAGTGTGAATTAATTATATAATGTTGTGTATTATTTCTGTTTTATTCTGAATTTGCTATACAAACGTACGTATTGCCCAACTTTTAAAATTTTTGTTGTCGGCATTAATATGAGTTATTTTGGTATTGTGTAAAAGATACAATAGATTATTTTGCTTATAGAGTTGACTGTTACTCTAACATTGAAAAAAATTGAACAAACATTTAAATTCCACCTTAAGACTATTTTTCTGGCCAAATCACGCATCCTATCAAAAAATTCTATACGCAGATGTGTATACGTATTTGAAATATGCAGCTACTTCGTAAACATTAGTTAAAAACGACAAACAGCTTCAAATTCCCCTCGCCCGTCCCTTTTTGCCGCTCGATTTCTCCCAAAATCTAATCGGCTACAGGAGAAATGCGATCAAGCTTAAATATAAAATTTAAAATAATGGTGGGGAGAGGTCACGTGGATTTAGATTAAAAGCAGTACTTCAAGAGTTCATAATCCAAGTCTAAGCGCTGAAGATCTGACCGAAAATATGAGTTTAAAAATCTGAAAGTTAACATATAGCACATAAAAGAAAGATTCGGCCACTACGTGAAGTGGCACGTATAAAACTATCAAATAAATTTGATACACAAGCAAAACGGATTTAGTGTATTGAATATGCTATACCACATGAATAAAATTATAATTTAAGAAAAGGGCCGGGAATTGGGAACCTTAAGTACATATTTCATGCTGAGATTATACAAAGGTGTTTCTATTATTCATATCAAGTCACTGAAATGAAAAATTTGATTTTTAAAACATGGAACTTTATTGTGGACGATAATAGGTCACTTACTATTTGGTAATAAGTAAATCAGGACTAACATTGCTAATCTACCCACATGTACGAGGGGCGTAATTTATTAATAACTGACTATCCTGAAAGTTGCAAAAATATATACTGCAAAACCAGTGCAACTAAATAACAAAAAAAGCTTTCATCAAATAGTAGAAGAAGGAGAGGTTATTTAGTAATTCTTGAAATCGACATATTTTTGGAAGTGTTGTAGTTGTTAGTGTTGTCATATAAGTGTAAGAAAAAATGAAAATAATAACTCCATTTCGTTCAAGTGAGGGGAAGACAGGAAACGCAATTTAATCAAAACTTACCAAAATGAACGGTGTGAGAAGTTATGGTGCATGTGAATTCATAAACAGTGCTACTCAACAACATAGAAACTTTTCAAACATGGAAGGTGGGGGGAATTTAGAATCGATTATCAGGCATTTTTTAATGGCGAACAATGTTGGAATATAAGAGCAATCGAAAGGTAAATAAAAGCTCGATTTTGTTTAAATGGGAAGGCCAGGGTGCGGAAACACAGAATGACCACAATCCAACAACATAAAAATCGTTCAATAAATTAAAATAGGCAGTTAGGAATGTTAGGAACTGATTATCTGACACTTGCTAGGAAAAGAAACCAATATAATGCAATCGAAACGTACGAAAAGAATTTAATTTTATTAAAGTGGGGGAGGGGGGTACGGTTGGAAAACGTGAGTTGTGAAGAAAAAATATGTGGCGCAAAAATATGCAAATGGGAGTGCAATCCAATAACGTAAAGAAGCTACCATCATTTAAAAGTAGGGGGATTATCGGACATTTTCGAGCAAATGCAATCCAAACTTTTAGTGGTGGTAAAGGTAAGAAAAAAATCAATTTTGTTGAAGAAGGTGAGGTTTGGGGGCTAAGATTCGGGAACGCAATTTGTTCAAAGTTAAGCCTCCTGAACGGAGCAATAAAAATATGTGGTGCATCGGAGTGCAGACATTTGTTAGAAAAAACATTCAAACTTTTACTGAAGTATAATGGAGCAATACAAGTACAGGCGAAACTAAGACTGGAAAATGAAATGTGTCCAATCTAAGTGGTGAAAAACGAAAAACATGTGGTGCAAAGCAGTGCAAAGAGAGTAAAATACTACCGAGTGAACAATCCTCAATTAACAGAAAACGGGAGGGAGGACAACTCAACATACCTCAAGAGCATAGACCTTTGTCTTCAGTAACAAGGTAAAAGTCTTACATTATTGGATTAAGCGGATAAAATAGCATAAGATACAAATCTTCAACATTTTAGCGAAATGATTTATTAGTATTTACTGCTAAGGTACGATTTAAAGTTGGATTTTGGGCGTACTTCACCTAAGAGATTATTAATATTTGCTACATTGCTACATGTCTAACCTGCATGTAAACATTTTTCTGAAAGTGCGCTCGACTAAGCTCCTGCGTACGGTCGTTTGACCGCAGAGCACTTGGATGCGTGGTGTTTTGGAGGGTTGCTACAATGGTGTTGACGTGGTTAGATAGCCACTAAAGGATAGGCGCCACAGGTTTTAGTCAGGAAAGGGGAGAAAAGGAAAGAAAAAGGAAAAAGAGGAGTAGAGTAGGGGCAGGCCCTGTAAAACCTGAAACAGGTAGTGCTCCAAAAAAAAAGGAAACAATTTAAAAGAGAGACAAACTTTTACCCGAACAACCACACAGTAATCGTTTATTTAATTTAATTTAAACTCAAATTAATACTTGTCGAATAAGTATCGAACGTAAACAAATATGATACTATGCTAGTTTTCCCCCAAAGTATTCATAACAATCTTAACTTACACAATAAATATAATTCAGCCCTGACGATGGCAAGTAGTGAGCCGTCGCAGATGCCCACAAAGAATAAAGAAAAACTAAATGTATTTAGTTCGTTAATCGAACCCTAAATGTAAAAGAAAAGTTTCGTTAATTGTGCCGCTCCCGACGGTTGTAAGTACTTACAAATCGCAGCCGAAAGGGCGAAAGTAACCCATAAAGTGCGATCTAAAATAGATCCACAATGAAAATAGTAGTGCTTAAATATTTTGAAACAGCTTGCCTACGTTTGACAAAATAGAATTTAAATCCCCAATGATTTTAATTTCGGTTTCTTGAATTTTATTAAAAACATTAAGAAGTGGTATTAAATAGAAATATCTGGATAGTCTGTTCAGTGCAAGGCATAGAATTGAAGCAAGACATTCAATAGTACAGAAATTTTTATTACAGCAAAACCTGCTCTGAACAAAATTATCCGTAATGACAAATAATTAATATTAAGGAAAGACAAAGTACAGAAAAGTTACAGATATTCTAAATTTGAATATAAATATATATACAGTTTCAAACAATGACTGTAATTCATTTGACCTCGATATCTGTTCCACCCGGTATATAATGTATTTTACAAACAGGAGCTTCAACGCGCAACTACCGTGTGAAGGTAGCGAACTAAATAGGTCAAACGTCACAGTGAATAATAGGTGTGGTTTTTTCTTCTTTTTGTATGCAGAAAGAAATTACAAATTGAACAAATCAAACTCTAAATTATTCAACCACTTTAGCCTCCAGTAAAAGCATGTTATTATAAATGATAAATTTTTGTTACAAGTAAGTAAATACTGTTAAACCCTAAGTGTAACCTAACTCTGTTGTACTGATTTTAGTAATACACTGTTCATTACACAAATCCTGTGTATATTGAATAATAAAGAATTCTGACCTTTGATGAAGAATTACCAAACTGTAAATGCCCTTCGTGTTTCGAAGGTGGTAGTTACTTTGTGGAACCAAAACAGCTAATCAGTAATTAAAAGCCAGCATTCCAGTAAGAATAGGTACGAAGGTGATCGGTAGTGCATTCCGATTTACTAGTTATGTATATAAATGAAGAATAGCTGTTTATTTCGCCGGTATCAAGGCGCTGAAAGTGATACAAGTAAGTACGTTACTAATTACCTTATACAAGCATACCTCTTTTTAGATGTTTAGAGCCGATAGCGATGATTTCGTTTCAACAGATCTATGTTATAAATTTAAGTAATCGT
This sequence comes from Vesta saturnalis, assembly GCA_036346205.1. NCBI lineage: Eukaryota > Metazoa > Arthropoda > Insecta > Coleoptera > Lampyridae > Vesta > Vesta saturnalis. The sequence goes on along the minus strand of JARFJB010001883.1, from coordinate 11,910,966 downwards.
GCGAAAGTGCCTAAATGAAAGAATCGAATTACTAAAGTTGTCGAACATGTGTTAAACTTACCGGAGGATGTGAAGATTGAAAATTGCAATAATATCCGCTTGTAAAGCGTCAGTAAAGTTTTATACCAAAAAACATTACATTATATGAAAAATTTTCCAAAGAAACGATGCTTAAACATCTTATAAACGGAAGGAAAAATTTTTCTTGCAGATCAACCTTCTCATCGGAAAATGGCGTGTTAAGAAAAAAAAAGATTAGGAACAACGCCCTAACAAAAGCAATATTGCCAAACTATTAAAATTATTCAAACTAGATAAGAATGTTAAAACCAAATTATGATAAATAAATTTTACAGATATCCCATTGTTGTCTTTTAAAACAAGATTCCTTTTCAAAACTTTATTAAATGACCATAAATTGTAGAGATGGCGCAACTTATATCTATAAAGGAATAAAAAAAGATGTGTACGTTAAATCAATTAGTTTTTAACTGTAGAGATGCGAAAAATAATTTTTGAGGTACGCAATTCAAAACATTCCACCAACGAATAAGGAAATATTAATATTTAGATCTAACTAATTAGTTCATTCATTAGATAAAGTAAAGGAAATTATCGAAAATACACGTTATTCGCGATAAACACGTAACAACATTAAGATATTCAATGACAGATCCACTTGTACTGGGTTGACCTTCGGATTGGATTGGATTATTTGGCTGAAGAATTTTACTAGCAATATCCTTCAGATTTTCTACGGATTCTTCTGTGTAACTCTCAGCTTGCTCTACCAGCAACGTCGCTTAGGTACTTGTTAAAAAATGGCTCGTGTTATCCTCCGAGTAGGGTAGATTTCAAAATTATGCGATCTCTGTTGCTGCATTACCCAGCTTATGCATGTTCATCACGATCCCATAGCATGTTCCACTTTGATATTTTAAAAAGATTCTCTCCTCCTCAAAGTCAGTTGGGTGCACGTATTGTCTATATTTAATTATACTTTAATTTTTGACAGTTCGTGACATGACCCAGAAACACCAAATAATAAAGCAATTTGGAAACGTACGCGATTTAATACACACTACAAAATAAAGCATGATAATCTTTTCCTTTGTACCCAGATACCTCTGGAGCATCAAACACCAGCTGGTCAAACTGTTCTTTGGTTAAACCTTTGCTTTCTTGGGTATATAACATTTATCTGTAAATTAACAATGCTTTTATAATGGAATACTGCGACCATAACGAGGAGCTTTTTATGTTTTCAGCAAATTCCACAATATAAGCGAGTAAAACATTTTGAGCACACACGGTAGGACATCTCACGGACGCTTTGGAAGGTAACAAATTTTTGATTGGCAATTTGCTGCTTCAAGACCCTTGGGGCAGAGTGCATTCTAATTTGGAAAATGACATGATCGTCAGTTTTGTCAATTTTGTTACACAAACGATGACACTTTTAAAGTCTTTTACCTTTCATACCACATATAAATATGTAGATATACAAGTAACAAACAAAATACACCCACGTACCACACAAAATTAAGAAACACCGAACGCGTTTCGATAGCTACGCTGTCATCATCAGCGGTAGACTAGTCGACCTAGTCGACAAACAAAATACACCCACGTACCACACAAATGTAAAAAACACACACGCGTTTCGATAGCTGATATTGATAGCGTAGACATCGAAACGCGTTCGGTGTTCTTTAATTTTGTGTGGTATGTGGGTGTATTTTGTTTGTTACAGATCCTGCCGTAGTTCCAGTGCTCCAGATTTTTCTAGATAGAAGGTTATGCAATCGACTTCTTCCCAATATCGCTAATTAGACTTATTAGATAATTTTATGAAGTTTGACCAAATTTCACCAAGATCGGCCTATGTGTGCGGGTGTGGGTGCGGGTGCGTGTGCGTTTGCGTATGCGTATGTGTGTGTGCGTGTGCATGTACGTGTGGGTATGCGTACGTGTGCGTGTGTGTGTGTGTTGTGGGTGTGCGTGTGCGCGTATGTATGGGTGTGTGAGCGTGTGTGTGTATGTTTGCGCGTGCGTGCATGCGTGGGTGAATACTTACGTACTTCAAATTTTTTATTTTAGCTATGTTTCATTTCTCCTGGAGCTGATTGGATTTTGGGTGTGATACAGCCGTGGAGAGGGTGGGTTTATTAGAAGCAGGTTTTGGTTTTTATGAAATATTTCTGAAACAACTGCATATTTCAAAGACATAAAAATGGCTAGATATAGATCTTAAGTCCTCATATGCACATATTTATCTTCTATAATATAAAAATGAATCGGTGAATGTGTTGCTAAGCGCAAATCTCGAGAGCAGCCGAACCGATTTCGCTAATTCTTTTTTTAGAATATTCCTTGAAGTACGAGGATGGTTCTTACGGAGAGAAAAATTAAAAAAATTGTCTGAAGAAATTTTAAAAAGGGAAAAGCAATTTAGTGACGTCAGAATCGTATAAATATAAATGTCAATATTTATGAGATGGTAACATTACTCAAAAAAAAAATTGTCTATGGTAAAATATGAATTGTCTGTGGTATAATGTCATTTGAAATGTTAACGTCTCTTTGCTGTGAATCTAGCCACAAATTTCTAAAAGTGTTGTGTGTTTGTGTCTCATCTATAATATAAAAATGAATCGCCAAATGTGTTGCTAAGCGCAAAACGAGAACGGCTGGACCAATTCTGCCAATTTTTTTTTCGAGTAATGGTTGAAGTCTGAGGAAGGTTTTTATGAAGAGAAAAATTGGTAAAATCTCCAAGAAATACGTGATAACCTAATTTTTCGTTTTAATGTAACACGGTGCGTGCCCAAGCCCTCATACTTTCTTACACACAGACCATTTATCTCACCGCGAATACGAGAGTGCATTTTGGTATCTGTGGATGGTGTTGGAATAATTAATTTTTTATTCTTCCTTTCGCTAATATCGCTTATATGACTGATTTAGCGTTAAGCATAATAAGAGAATAACCAATTATTTGAGTTCATTCTGTCTACATGAAACAAAAGTCACGTAATGGTGTATCCAGTTTCAGTAACCATGTACTACAACGGGAGTTGTAATGTCTAATGAACTGTGAATATACAAAATTAGTTAAATGTTCAGTTAATGCAGCATTCTTTGTGTGAAGTACCAAAACAAAGAAATCAACCTAGACTCAAATCAAGTTAGAGAGCAATTTAACTTTAACTTTAGGTATTATTAACTTTAGGTTATTGATTACTAATTTTTGTAGCAGTCTTAATAGGTAATCTGTGTATATAAAATTCAAAGTCCTGACTGACTCAGTGACTGACTGATATATCAAAGCACAGTCTAAACCGCTGGTCCTACAGACTTGACAGAGGGTGTGTGTTTTGAAGTTTAGTTATCCACTAAGAAAGGGATTTTTCGAAATTCGACCCCTAACGGGGGTAAAATGACGGGTTGAGTTTTTTTTAACTTTTTTATTCCATGGGTCGATTGACTCGAATAATTATGAGAAACGTGTATCACAAAATTTAAATATCCCCCTCCCCATTCTGAGATTGCAGCAGCGCGCGACGGGTACGGCTAGTTTTATTATAAACATATCTTATATCGATTACAATATAGGAACTGTATGAGCTTTAATAGTAAATAAGGAAAATATTATCTGGATTTATGCGTGTTTGTAAATAAACGTTTAACATTTTATTAGACAATTAAATAACTGCTAAAAGTGTCACGGCAAATTAGTAAAGTTTATTAAAAAACAAGTTCAGTTAGACATTTATGAAATTCAAAGGATTTAGTGGTTCAGGGGTGCGCGTAAATATTAGATACAATTACTAATTAGGTATCAGTGAAGGGAGGAACGGGAAGAAAAATAAAGATAAATAAAAGGGCAATCAAGACAGAGAAATAGAAGAAGTGAAAGAATTAATAAAATAAATGATGGTACAGATGGAACAAAACACGGAGGGAATAAGAAATGAAATTAAGGCAATGAAGGAAGAAATTAAAGAAAGGGAAAAGGCGTAGCTGAAAGAAAAGGAAGAATTGATAGGGAGAATTGAAAAAATGACGAAGAAGAGAGGAGGAAAAGAAGGAATAATATTGTAATAAAGGGGTGGAGAAGCAAGGAACCAGAAAAAGACTTACCCGTTATGATGGAAGAGAAATTAAACATAAAAGTGGAGTTTAAAGAAGTGACGGTGATAAACAGACAGAAAGAAAATGAGAAGGTGGTGGCGGAGGTGGAGAGATGGGAAAAGAGCAAAATATTATGGCGGGGAAGAGCAAACTAAAGGATACAAGAATATATATAGACCACGATCTGATACGGGACGAAAGGAGAGTACAAAAAGAAATACGGTGCGGGGCTGCAGAAAGAAGAGCGAAGGAGAAAGAGGTATAGTTAGGATATAGAAAAATGGAGAAAGGTATATATGGAATGAGATAAAGAGGGAGTTAAGCAGAGAAAGAGGAGAGGAGTGGGGTGACAGAAGGGCAAAAAACTAATAGAAATGGGTGTGGAAAGGGGGGAAAAGAGAAATGAAACGGAAACGAAACGGCAAATTAATAATGGAAAGAGAAAAGAGCAAGAAAAGTAACCAGAGGAAAGAGATAAAAAAGTTAAACGTACTATTCTGTAATGTTGCGGGAATAAAGAATAAAGACCAAGAGTTTGGGAGTTCATAAGGGAGCAAAACGTGGTGGGATTACAAGAGACGTGGATGGAAAAAAAGAAATGGGAGCGATGGGAAGGGGAAATGCCAAGGAATTTTCATGGGAGGTGTAGCACGCGGTAAGAGATAACAGAAAAGGGAGGGCAAAGGGGAGAATAATAACGAGTAAGAAGAAAACGGTTGAATCAAGAAGAAAAAGAGAAAGTGCAACAGAGAAGAGGAATCGTAGAAAGGAGTATAAAGCAAGGAAGAACAAAAATAAGAATAATGACGGTATATAGTAGAAGGACGAAGGAGACAAGGGAAAACCTAGAAGGGATGATAAAAGAAAGGGAGGAGGGCATGATAATAATAGGAGGAGATTTTAACGTGAGGACAGGGGAAGAAGGAGGGAGGCAGCAAAGGAAAGGAACGGGAAAAAGGCAGACAAAAGACAAAGTGTTAAACAAGGAGGGAAAAGAACTACTGGAAATGTGCAATGAAAGAGGGTGGGAAATAATGAATGGGAAGAGAGAAGAAGAAAATTGGAGGAGTACACGTGCATAGGGGGGAGGGGAGAAACAATAATTTATTACGTTATAATGAAGGAAGAGGTAGGGGAAAAAGTAAAGGCATTCAGGGTAGGCGAGAGAAGGACCATCAACCGCTAGAACTGGTAATTGAAGAGGGAGTAAGAGAAGAGAGAAAAAAAGATTACATAACAAAAAGAATATGGTCCTAGTGGAGCATAAAGAAGTACAAAGAGAGGATGGGGAGGATAGTATGGGAAGGGGATGGAGCACAAGAAAGTGCGGATGAAATGAGAACGAAGATGGAAGAAGCAACGGAGAAAACCAAATTTAAAAGGTGGACGGGGGAGAAAATAGGATGGAAACGGTGGGATAGTGAACGCAAAGAAGAAAATAGAAAGGCTAGAAGAACATTAAGATAATGGGAAAAGGCAAGACAGAGAAAAAAGAATATAAACAGGCAGTAAATAAATATAAGAAAACATGCGAAAGGAAGAAAATGAAAAGAAACAACAAGAAAAGAAGATCAAGTAAATAAGAACAGAAGAAGAGGTATAGAAATATCTAAAAAAAGAAAAGAAGAGAAGAGGGACACAAACGGGAATACAAATAGAGGAATGGAAGAAATTCTTCAGGAAAGTGCTGGTGGGGGAACAGACAGGAAAAAGGAGAAAGACAAGGAAGAAGAGTACAAATAATAGACGATGAGGAAGGGATAAAAGAAGAAGTAATAGAGGCAATTGGGAAAGTGAAAAAGGGTAAAGCGGTGGGAGAAGACGGGATACAAGGGGAGGAAAAGGTAGCAAAAAGGATGATGGAAATAATTAATAAAATAAGAAAAGGAGAAGGCTTGCCCGAGAGATGGAGGATAGAAGTAATATGCCCGGTATACAAAAAAGGGGACAGAAAAGAAGTGGAAAATTATAGGGGAGTGACATTATTAAACAAGGCATTATTAAAGGGAGTGATTGCCCAAGTCATTTTATACAATAAAGTTCCTATAAACATAGGTCCGCAAACGCTTCCTTACCGATCTACAGCGTGTTGAAGTTTAATTTAAAAAAACAGTCAAAATTAGATATTTCCAAAACGGCTTGAGATATTATAATGAAATTTTACGCGTATCAATAGCTGTAGGAGACGCATACTTTGCAATACAACACGATGTTTCAGTCGTACCATTGGCACGCGTATTGGCATGTCACGGGATATTTTTCAAGAAAAAAGTAGGATGCCGCTGATTTCTCTAAAAATAAAAAATATTTTTTAATTTTTTGTTCAATTGTGAAGATAAAAGCTCTCTTGATTTTTTATCGTGCGACGTACCGTTTTTGAGTAAAAAAAAAACATTTTAGTGCATGTCCATTTATCATGCGTACAAAAATATTTTTAAACATTCCTGTATTATTCACTGACATATCACTGACATATAGAATGAGTCTCGTGATTAATAATTTTGTATGTGTCGAATCATGAATCGCTATACGAATGCCGAGATGACCGACATGCACTACATTTATGGACTTGCTGATGGGAATGCATTAGAAGCTAGGCGGTTGTATACTGAAAGGTTTCCGGGCCGTATTCCTCTTGATAGAAAAACTTCCGAATGTATTCATCGGCGTCTTTATGAAACAGGCACATTAAGACGAAATGGAGGAGCAGAAAGGCCAAGGACAGCATGAACGGTAGAGCTGGAAGAGGATGTGCTGGACATGATTGAAGAAGATCGAGGTACTTCTACTCAAAAAATTGCTGACGCTTTGGATGTAAGTAATGGGACTATTTGGCACATTCTTAAGGAAAATTTGTTGTATCCATTCCATATACAACGCGTTCAAGCACTTCTTCCTGCTGATTTTCCTCCTCGCATTGCATTCTGTCAATGGCTTTTGCACAAAATGGTTCAAATCCCTCAACTCCTGATGTTGATTGTGTTCACCGATGAAGCGAGTTTTTCAAGAAATGCAATACGGAATTTCTATAATAACCATGTATGGTGTGAAGAAAATCCTAATGAAATTGTTGAAGATCGTTTTCAACATCAGTTTTCTTTGAACGTTTGGATTGGGATTGTGGGTCACTGCCAAATTGGACCGGCATTTCTACCCGGGAGACTTACCGGAGAGGTGTATCGCAACTTTTTGGAAAACACGCTCCCTGGATTTCTGGAGGACGTACCATTAGCAATTAGAGATGCAATGTGGTATATGCACGATGGCGCACCAGCCCACTTTAGTCAAGTAGCTCGTGATTTCTTAACACAAGCATACGGAAATCGTTGGATTGGCCGGGGTGGACCTCACCTATGGCCTGTACGATCCCCGGCCTTAAATCCCCTTGATTTTTTCCTGTGGGGCCATTTGAAGTCCTTGGTGTACGCTACTCCATTGGAAAACGTAGAAGTCTTAAGAAATCGAATCATTGCTGGGTTCAATTAAAACAGATCCTGGTGTTTTTGAGAGAGTTCACCACTCAATGAGGAGAAGATTGGATTTTTGCATCCGAGCTTCAGGTGATCACTTGTTTGAAATATTTGTTTTTGCCCTTTTTTTCTGTAATAAATGGACATGCACTAAAATGTTTTTTTTTTACTCAAAAACGGTACGTCGTAAGATAAATAGTCAAGAGAGCTTTTTTCTTCACAATTGAACAAAGAATTGAAAAATATTTTTTATATTTAGAGAAATCAGGGGCACCCTACTTTTTTCTTAATAAATAGCCTGTGACGTGCCAATACGCGCGCCAATGGTACGACTGAAACATCGTGTTGTATTGCAAAGTATGCGTCTAATTTTGACTGTTTTTTTAAACAGATGGGTAAAAATAAGAGAAGCAAAATACAATGAAAATTATAAAAAGATTAAAGGAGATGGGATACCAGAATTACTAAAAGGAAAAGGGAAGAATGGAAAGAAAAAAATTATAGCGAGGTGCAGATGCGGTAATGAAGAGTGGGTAAAACAAGTATTGGAGAAAAGAGGAAGAAAGTAGATGTAGATTATGCGGGGAAGGAATGGAGAATATAAGGCATACGACAAAAGAGTGTAGGGAGTTAAGGGAGGAGAATAGGAGTGTAGAAGAAATACTTGAGGAAAAGGGAGGGGGAACGGAATGGATGGAAGAAACACGGAAAAGGAGAGGACATGTAAATAGTAGTAAATAGGTAAAAATAGAATAATTTGCAAAATTGTAAAGTTCAGCAAATAAAGATGAACTTATATAGATCTGATATATATATATATATATATATATATATATATATATATATATATATATATATATATATATATATATATATATATATTATTATATTCATTTTAATAATAATTTTAAAATTTAATTTCCTTTGTCAAGAATTTAATTCAAAATAAATTTGACAAAGGGAACAAAGGACGTTCCTAAACGTTGAATTAATTTTACGTTTATTTACACAAGTTTTAAAGAAAATTGTCTTATTTAAATAATATATATATATATATATATATATATATATATATATATATATATATATATATATATATATATATATATATAATACAGGGTGAATCTTATCTAATCCGCCAAAATTAAAGGCGTGCTAGAACTCATCATTCTAAGCAAAAAGTTCATATGTACATGGGTCCGGAAATGCTTCGTTTCCGAGATACAGGTGTCAAAGTTGAAAAAAATCGCGTTTTCTTCAATATCTTTCGACTGTTTCGAAATAGTTTCATGAAATTTCGTATACGGGTTTTTGGGATGACAAATTCAAATTTGTGGTCCATTTAGTTGTGGTTTCTAGAGGGCGCCAGGGGCAACGATTTCGACCACTTTAAATCGTAGCAATTTTTTTTGCTACACTGTATGCCATTTTGGACTAGAAAAATCGATTCTCCTATCTTTTCTTCTAAAAAAAGGGTATATCTTAGTGATGTCGCTAGAGCAACCCTTTCCGAGAAAAACGCTTTTAAAACTCATGATGCATACACATTTTCGGAGGGTATTTTTGACAGGTTTATCAATAGGAATTTTTAATTGTTACTAAGTAACTTACTTGTTTACTTATGTACTTATCTGTCTCTTTGCGTTCATTGATAATAAAATTTTAATAAAAATCCATAATTAAATACGATAGAATGCCTAGACATACATGTATACTTTTAATATTAATTTTTTCTTTTTTAATGTCTTTTCTCGGAAAGGGTTGCTCCTAGCGACTTCACTAAGATATACCTTTTGTAGCAGAAAAGATAGGAGAATCGATTTTTAGTCCAAAATGGCATACAGTGTAGCACAAAAAGTTGCAAAGATTTAAAGTGGTCGAAATTTGCTGGCGCCTCTAGAAACCACAACTAAATGGACCACAAATTTGAATTTGTCATCCCAAAAACCGTATACGAAATTTCATGAAACTATTTCGAAACAGTCGAAAGGTATTGAAGAAAACGCGATTTTTTTTCAACTTTGACACTGTATCTCGGAAACGAAGCATTTCCGGACCCATGTACATATGAACTTTTTACTTAGAATGATGAATTCTAGTACTTTAATTTATTGGATTAGATAAGATTCACCCTGATATATATATATATATATATATATATATATATATATATATATATATATATATATATATATATATATATACTCCTTAACTATTAGAGATATCAAAACCAATTTTGGTGTGGTAATACACGATCATGGAACCTACATTCTAAAGATATTTAGGTATACACAGGGTGATTGACAAAAATATGCCAACCCAAACCTGTTTTTTAAATAGAACACCCTGTATATTTTTGCATTTTTTGATTCCCTGTTACATTTAGAATAAAAGTATAGAAATTTGTATATGTATCACTAACCGCCCTGCAGGTATCGTCACTTTAGTACTAAAATAGAGTTAACTTTGGAACCACGATGCGAGCGTTGTCACCATGATTTTGTAAATCTGTTTATACCACTGGCTATTAGTAACAGTATACTAACAAACAAACTGAGAAATTTTTCGAAAGCATGTAAAACTATACAGAATGATTAAATTACGCGAAATGTAATTTTTCTGAATTTTTTCAAATGCAACACCCTATATATTTTTCACATTTAGATTCCCCGTGAAAAGTAGATACTAATTGATAATAGGTTTCATAGCCATAAAAGATCTTGAGATATTGACGCTTTTACGTAAAAATATTCTAAAATACAAATTTACTATGACAATAGAATTCAACAGCCGCTCGTAATAAAGAGGAACAATTTCATCTATTGTTTTGACGTTTGTATAATCATTAAAATATTGTTCCATTAGTTTGCGTGTTTTTGGATTGTCGTTTTGTCAATTTCTGTATAAAATGAATTTTTCCAAAGAAGAAATTGTCAATATGATCTTTATTTACGGCGAAGCTCAAAGAAATGCTTTGCTGGCTACCTGTTTGTACTGTGCACGATACCCATAGAGAAAACAGCCGCGGAAAGAATCGTTTATGAATGTAGCTGAGAGATTTATACATTCTGGAAGTGTGTGTTATCTCAAGCGCGCAAAAACAAGCCCAATGAGGAAATTGAGTTTCAAGTGTGGTATCTCTTATAGAAAATCCACAAATTAGTACCAGAAATCTAAGTAAACACCTCGACCTAAATAGAAATACAGTTCGCAGCTTTATTAAAAAAAAACAAATTGCATCCTTATCATATCGAGCAACATCAAGCATTAAGTGTCGGGAATCTTTCTGCCAATGGGTAACTACTAAAGTAAATGAAGAACCCAATTTTGTTAATAACATTCTATTTACGGAAGAGGCAACTTTTTACAATAATAGCAATAGTAATACACGTAACTATCATCACTATTCAGATACTAATCCACACATCTTAACATCACCATCATCGATGGTCAGTTAATGTGTGGGGTGGTATAATCAATTTTAGTGTGGCTGGTCCTTTTTGCTTCGATGGGAATCTTACTAGAGAAAGATATTTACAGTTTTTGGAAAATGATTTACCCGAACTTTTGGAAAATATCGAGCTAGATAATATTCGTACGATGTTGTTTCAACTGGTTGGTGCCCCTCCACACTATCCAATCAACATTAGGCGATATCTACATAGAAATTATCCGATGAGGTGTATAGGACGAGGTGGGTTGCAAAACTGGCCAGCCAGATTACCGGATCTAACGTCCCTTGATTTCTTCCTTTGGGGCTACGTTTCAATCCGTTTCGCCTCTAATGTTGTTACGAGTGAATCTTTCGTTTACCGAGCGAATTGCAAAGTGTTTAGCTAGGCGTGGTCAGCATTTTAAGCATTTAATTTGAATTTGTGATTTTATCCGTTTATGTTTACTTATTTTGAGGTGTAGAGAATTATTTTATTGTTTACTTATTAATTAACTTTTCCTATCAGTTAAAGAATTTATTTGCTAGTCGTATTTTCTTATTTGCTTTGGATTTTGTTTTATTTGTTCTTCTGTATGTCAATATTTTCAAATAAAGCGTCAGTATCTTAAGAAGGGTCCGTTTTATGGCTATGAAACTTATTATCAATTAGTATCTACTTTTCACGGGTAATAGAAACGTGAACACATATACAGAGTGTTGCATTTGAAAAAATTGAGAAAAATTACATTTCGCGTAAGTTAATCGTTCTGTATAGTTTTACACGTTTTCGAAAAATTTCCCAATTTGTTTGTTAGTAGACTATTATTAATAGTCGGGGGTATAAACGATTTACAAAATCGTGGTGACAACGCTCGCATCGTGGTTCCAAAGTTAACTCTATTTTGGTACTAAAGTGGTGATATCTGCAGAACGGTTAGGGATACAGATACAAGTTTCTAAACTTTTATTCTAAATGTAACAGTGAATCTAAAAATGAAAAAAATATACAGGGTGTTCCGTTTAAAAAACACAGATTTGGGTTGGCATATTTTTGTCTATCACCCTGTATATACCTAAATATTTTTAAAATGTAGGTACAATAAACGTGTATTGCCACACCAAAATTGGTTTTGATATCTCTAATAGTTCAGGAGACATCCTCCGTCCACGCAGTAGACACCCAGCCTGTATATCGCAATGTATATGCAATTTTTTGATACGAGGAGTAATTTCGCGGCAAATAATTTCCCAAGGTGGAATTTAAGTGTTTGTTCAAATTTTTTGAATAACTAATAACGCTTAATTTTATAGAAAATATGAAGAGATATTTTTCAAAATAATTTAATTTCACTTAGCTTTTGTACATAAAATATAATAATATGCATCCAAATGTATTAAAAATTAATTAATAAAGATTAAAAACGCTTAAACTGATTATCGATATTTTTATAGAAGCGGACTTTGAAATTTTCTAGCGTATTAAAAAAGGGGTAATTATTCAAAAAGAAAATGTTAGTAAAATTGTTTCATTTCCTTAATTTCCATTTTGTAGGTTGGAAGGTCGAATATTGTTCAACACCAGATATTTTCCGTCATATCACAAGAGCTCAAATTATTTCTTAAAATATTCGTGACTAAAAAAAAATTTCCAGGAATAATTTACGCTCGTGTGGTATTCGGCAAGAAAATTTTTTACAGAAGATGTGTTTTATTATTTTTTAAAAACGTAACAGTATTAAAATTAAACAAACAATAAACCCAGTTTTAATAAAATGGATCGGGTACATCGTTTATCACAAATAAATTGCTTTAGAATAAATCTTAAAAATTCTTCCAAACTGTGGAGAAACCATAACGTATATTACAATTTAATTAAAGAGAAAATGCGAGGAAGCGAAAATATAGAACTGAAATGAAATGTAATTTTTGTAATAACCTTATGGATCAGGAAATGAGACACTTTGAATATACTTTAAACGTTTGATAGGCATGTGCGAAAACAGATTTCCAATTTATAAATAATATGTGATGTGCACGTACATATTTCTTCTAATAAAAAAATCATGTTGACGTTAATAATTCAGACCACATTAAAAATACATATTTGTCATTCTTTTAGAAGAAAATAAAGCCTATACGAAATTAATAAGAATGTACAAATGTCTTATTTAATACATACACTTTGTTTACGTATCCTCGATGAACACTTGATTTCATTTCCTATTTCAACGTTATTTTTTTTTCTCAAGGGAAGTCCCTTGAAAAAATAAGATTGAAAACCACAAATTCCAACATTATCGAGCATACCATCAATCAGACGATAAGTCAAGCATAAATAGGAACGATCAAGTTTTAAATCTATTTTGTTCTTCACTGTATGCGTATAAAGACCTTAAGACCAAATTTTACTTTTTATAGGCGACATCGTAATTTTTTATGATTCATAAACTTTTCATGTACTTAATTTGATATTCAGTCGAGACTTGACTTTGTAATGCAAAACCTTTCATTTATAGTTCTGATTTTAGTGCCTTAGATAATCCAAAAAAAAAAACGAAAATTATGAGCATCTAACAGCTCAACTAAACATTTACGAGAGCATTATAATCGTTTAAAAGGCTTGTGCTTTGATTTGTAGATGATGATTCCACCTAAAGCTTGATAGCAAGATTGAAAAATAACTTATTTTTTATGAGAATAGCAAATATTTTAATATGAAAGCTCTAGATGTCTAGACAACGCAATTTAGAGTGCAACTGCTGCTGACCTTACAAACACGTACATTATTTGCCAATGAAAACTTCGCCATGCACTGTCCTTATTGAAAAATTTTTAAATTACGAGCATTTAATGTTTGTAAGATGGCACAGTTGGTATAATACGGGTATCGCTCTAGATGCAGTCAAACATAAATTCGCTAAAGTAGATGTCAACCGTCAGTCTTGTCTTGACACATAATATATCACTTGTGTAAAAGCTCTTGAAATATATGAAAATGACATTTTTTTAATATCAACTGATGCATTGTAAAATTTTCAACTTTTCAAATAAATTTGTTTATTAATTCTGTAGAGTACCTAGATGGTCAGATAGAGGTACGTTTTTCTCCTGTTCACTAATTAGACAGTTTTTCAATAAATCAATAATTACTGACTGTTTGTGATTGGATGAAATGCAAGAATGAAACTTAAAACCTTGACTCATAAGTTATGAAAATATAGCCTTTCACGATTTGAACTCATAATTAAAAATACTTAGATTTACATCCTTTAACCTTACTTCATGGCATTCCATATTTAATAGCACTAATGTTTTAAACACAATAAAATTCCACAATTTCTTGTATATAATTCTCTACGCGTTTCAATTCATCATTATCAAGAAAAATTATACAGTGTGTTTCAAAACAAATGCGAAAAACTTAAGGGGGTGGTTTTTACTTTAAAATAAAGGGTAGTTTGTATATAAACTTTGAGTCAGAAGTCAACCATTAGAGAGATGTCGCGGTACAAAGATATCGGAAGAATAACGTTTTGATTTTTTATCTTAAAAATGAAAAGTAACAGAATAATTCTACGGAAATATTACTATTATGAAAACACATGTTCTGCATATTTTTTTACTTTTTTAGAATGAGTGAAAGAGGTTGAAATAGACTACCCCTATTATTATTGTTAACTAAATTAAAAGAAAAGCTTACGCAACGACTTAGAAAAAAATAAATTTGGATAGATTCGTTATACAACTTTTTCATTTCCTGTATTTTTGTTATAAAACTTACCGATTTGAAATAAAAAAATAAAATATAAATCATTACGTGTCGGGACGGGGAAATTTATTTTAGAAAAGAATCTAGTTGGCTGCTATCAAACATAGTTTTATTTTGCACTAATTTTGTCAAATTTTCTTCTGAACAATCACATTTTAAAAATAATTTATTAAGAAAAATTTTGAAACTAACCTATCCTCTATTAACGCATACACTATAAATAGAGTCGTTCTTAAAAAAACATTATTTGCAACTGAAATAAAAACAGAACGTCCTACACAGAAACGACTATAATTATGCGATTTCTCAGGTCTGCGATATCCTGTACTGGGGTTTACCCCGGATACAACAATCCAAAGGATTTAAATCTGGGGACCGAAGCGGCCAAAGATGAAGCCCGCCTCTTCCTATCCAGCGGTTTTCATACGTAAGATTTAAATTAGTACCTTCGCACATTTAGGCTGAAATGTGCTGGGGCACCATCACGCATGTAATACATACAGCTTCTAGTTTGCAGTGGTAAATGTTCTAGTAGACGAAGAAATTCTTGTTCTAGAAAATGAAAATATGGCTGACCAGTTAATCTTAAAGGTAAAAAATGTGGCCCAATTGAATATTCATCGATAATTCCTATCCAAACGTTAACGAAAAACTGATATTGATGTCTGTTATTGAATGTGGCTTATCTTCAGCCGATACATGCTTTTTATGATAGTTTTGCATTGCATCTCTTGAGAAACCAGCTTCATTGGTATTCATTCGGTGAAACGATTGGGAAAATATCATTCTCGTTCAAAATCCCTTGGCAAGAGAGCTTGAACCCTCTGTACATGGTTAGGACATAACTGTTGTTCTTTTAATATCCTCCATACAGTTGATGCATCAGTATTTAATTCCTCTGAAATTTTCCTGGTACTTGTCTCAGGTTGGGCTTGAATAATGTTAGGACAGAAACTTCTAATTCTGGTGTTCGAACTTCGCGGTGTTGGCCGGTATCAAAACTTCTTTTTTAGAAAGTTCCTTTGATGAAGCCTGGTACACGTGCTATGATGGGAGGATCTACGATTAGGATACGCTTGCGTATAAATACGACAACTTTGCTCTCCCGTATGCATCTGCCATTTTTGCATTAGTGAAATGAGTTATTATTGTTCTTATTGATATAATTAAACTCTTATTACTGCACAATTAAACAGATCAGATAACAAATTTTTTATTGAATTAATCGTAAAATATTGTGGTCAAACTACCGAGTAATGTCAAATAAAGCAATATAAGAAACGACCTAATAAGTGGCAGCATGCAACTAGATTCTTTTTCTAAAATATATTTATTTCCCTGTCCGGACACGTTTTTTATAAAAAACATACAAGAGTTTCTAAATAAACCAGACTGTCCAAGTTTATTTTTTCCAAGTCGTTGCGTGAGTTTTTCTTTAAATTTAGTAAACAAGAATGTAGGGGTAGTCTATTTCACCCCTTCTACTTATTCTAAAAAAGAGAAAAATTTGCAGAAAGTCTATTTTCATAATAGTAATATTTCCATAGAATGTCATTATTCTGTCACTTTTCTTTCTATAAAAGAAAAGATAAAGAATAAAGACATTATTTTTTAGCCATAAATTATAATTCTATATTTAAAATATCTGTTAAAGGTAAGCCTATAAGATCAACCTGTTAGTTCGTTAACGGTACTTTCTTTTTATATTTATAAATTTTGACTGCTTCCGAAACATATAATTTGTCCTTTTTATTACAAAAATGTAAAACTGAATGTTGCTTTGTGAAGTCACAGGGTGATTGCTTATTTACTATTCAACGTTTGGCATAATTTGATTGGTCTGTGTGTTTACATTTGTATAATACAATGTGGTTTTTGTATTTAATATCAAAGTTCCCCAGTGTTTGTCCAATATAAACAGAATTACAGAGTGTGCAGTTCAATTTATAAATACCCGACTTCATTACGTCGTTGGTTGAATATTTGACATTAAATCAACATTTAAGAAAATTGCTATAATTTACTTAAAGAATTTTCGTTGAAAAAGGACAAAGCTTACAACAAATCTCATAACTTTTTACTAAAATAATTTAAGAGTAAAATTAAAAAAAATAATGTCATTTCTGTTGAAGCAGATAAACAATGTACAGGAAGTTAATGATTTTATTAATAACGGAAATTTTGAAATTTTAGCAGCAAAACTATACGGTCACATAAAAATCCACAAACCAAATATCTCCATTAGACCATGTAACATGCTAATTCTTGTCTATCGTTACCTTAATTTAAGTTTTGAATTTGTATTATTGTTGCTAAATATATTTACATTACATTGGTATCTTTTTTTCTTTCAATAATTAAATTTTAGTATATGTCAATATTTTCTCTTTAAATCTACATAACTACGATCGTCCCTGCGTATATTTTAGACATCAATTTTTGTTGTTCTATGCGCAACGTGAATTGAACACGCTTACGCATTTCCGTTTGCCACGTGTCCAACCACCACGCTGCACAAAATAAGGAAAATGAGTGAGCTCGGCCAAAACTCAATCGAACGGTCGGAAGACCGCAAAGCACTCGGATTGCATGGTTGTTTTGGAGGTATCGATAATATAGCTGGAGTGAGAATTTGGTTAGAGAGGAAAGAATCGAAATTAACGCCACAAGCTTTAAAGAGAAAAAAAAAAGGAAAAGAAAAAGGTTCTTATTTATTGGAAGAAGGAGCGCCTGTAAAGCTTGAAACAGGTAGTAAGTAATGGGAATAATAAGTAAGTGACCAATTCCCTCAACAAACGTAAATTTCTTTACTTTCTGGAATTCCCAAAACTCACACAAAAAAAAAAATAAAATAATATATAAATTAAAATAAGTTTACGAGGGCAAGTCGTGAACTTGCATTTAGGTTGCCAAAATTCATAAAAAAATCATATAAGTTAAATTAACATGAGTATACAAGGGCAAGCCGTGAGGTTGTCTTTACGCCCACAGTAATTTATAGTTTAAAAGTATAACACCAAAAACAATAATACCCATTCCGGCGTACGGAAGAACTTACGTAGCTTAGCCTGAAAAGGCCAATTTAATAAACTTATTAAATCAGTTAATTATAAGAAAGAAATAATTAAATAATTCAGCTTGCCTATCGTTTGACAAAACTGAATACAAACCCCTATTTGATTAACTTACATAAATACAATTGGAAAAGCTTGTTCACTCCCAATTTTATTTCAAGAAACAAAGAAAGATATAATTAAGCAATTTAAAATTAGAAACAGAAATTGGTCGGAACAACCTTATCCATATTCGAGTAAAGAAAAGAATATTATATATTTGAGCTACCAAGTAATTTAAATAGCACGATATCTCACGCCAGATTCAGTATTACATCTGGTATATATAAAAAATTACATCTGGTATAAACATAAAAGTTGCAACACTGCTACTGCGCGCAACCAAATAACTAGTAGTACAAAAGTAATTATTTAAAATTGTAGGTTTTACATGAGCTCACTAAGGGCGTGACACATAAAACCAATATTAACAGAAATTCAAAATGTTGACTGTTAAGTGTGCGTTAAAATCTCAAAGAATGATTTATTTGACATATAACAGATCTACATGAGAGAAATTGTGTTAAAGATTAGCTGAAATCAGGTATCAAAATATCACCGAACTTATACTACAGGTAAATATGTTTAACATATACTTGTTGATATAATTAATGTAAATATATTTAATTTCCTTGTAGGCAATCGTAATCTGCTGAATGCAATTTAGATACGAGCCCTACTCAGAGGTGAGATGTTTGTAAAATACTTGTTAACGGAACTAAAGTAAATGTACTTCTTTTCGTTGTAGAAAGCAATTTATTTATACATGCAAGAAAAAGGAAAGAGCTGACCTGTGGTTGCAAATGCTTATGCGCTTTTCAAAGCAGCCGAGCAACGAGCAAGTAATCCCCATTATGTGAACTACAGATCTCAGTTTATCAGCAACTCAATCTAAACAATAAGCCAACGAGATACAGAACGGATACTCTTGTTACACCAATCAAGAAAACCAAATGTAAACATGGACTTGGATGTACTCGTAACGATAAAGTTATATGACACTTCAATAGATGGAAACTTAAATATATAGAAACGTAGGTCTGCAGAAAACCAAGTTAGTTGCTAAAACGAAAGTAAAGAATAAAAACGATGTTAAATCAATGATAAGGTGTTACCTCTAAGATCGAATACGAGCGGTAGTTTAAAAGTCTTAAACAATTTGGTATACTTATTTCTTTGAAGAAGTAATGTGAAATTCTTTTGTGTGTGAAACCTGAAAGAGAAGTTCTCATTATAACGAGGTTAACAAGATCTAATACAGCCCACCAAAATGTGTAGGTGCAGTGAAATATTTCTATTACATCCGCCTTAAATGGCGATTATATCACTTTTATACAACAAAGCGATATCATATAGTGAAAATTTTCCATAAAAATGATGTTTAACATCTAGTAAATAGAAACAAGAAAATTTTCTAAAACCTTTCCACTCTTCTACAGCAATGCCGATTTTGCAAAAGACAGCCAACGCCTCAAGAAACAATTTTACAACTTCATTTCTTATCTCATTTCCATATTGTTAACAGATGTTTGTTTTCAAAAATAAAGCATGATAAGTAAGACGCAGTGTTGTAAAGGGCATCACCATTTAATGGTGATTTATCACAGTGACAGGTACCTGTAAAATGTAAGAGTGTTGAAAATAACCAGAACTACGTTCATCTCAGAGATGGCGCTATAGATATTAATTGAAGTTAAATTTTGTAAAAACGAGTAAACTTTTAAAATACGGAAGTAGATACGAGAGAGAAATAATTTTCGTAAAATGTAGAAGCCTACGTCATAAAAGAAAATCATATGTGAAGTATCAATTAGCTATAGTACAGGAATAATTTTGTATATCATTTAATCCATCATACTCATTAGTAAAATCGTAAATACAGAAATTTTAACTCATTATAGGAAAGAAAATATATACTAGTAAGGTTAAAGCGCATTATTAAATGTTTAAGTAACAGATACTTATTTAAGGTAGCTTTTAGAAACAGTAATCAGATAAAATGATGCAATCGATCCTATATCGATTTTTGTATGTTACACGTTTCTGATGCCGTCTAGTTCAGTACGTTATCTTTTTTAAGTTTTGATTCCCTTTTATAAGGTATGTAAGGCTTCTAATTACATTTTTCTATATATTACTATTTATTAGGGAACAAAGAAGGGTGCAAGAGTATGCCTTTACATTAAGGGGACCGCTGGGTTTAAGAAAAATCGGAAATTTAAGAATCTTGTTCGTTGCAAAAGCGTGCTGCATGACTTCACGAAAGGATTTGTAAAATGGTGTGCATGACCAGGATGATACGCAATTTTGTCTTGAATAATTAAAAATGGGATACATTTATATCATTACGGCTTGCTGTTAGTACGCCTGCTGTTAGTTTGCCCGCGTTTGTAGTTTTTCCATTATTGACAAATGAAAAGTGTAGTACCTTACCTTACATTTATGTTATGGAAATTACGTTACCTTACCTATGTGGTCTACAGCTTGTTAATTTGTACGTTATTGGCAAATGGACATTTTCGTATGTGTATCTTATGGATACGTTTATAAAGGAACAGCTGTTTTCTGTTACTAAGATAAAGCATTTGAGTTCATACCCTACATTGACCGTGATATTTGTTGACATAGGTCAATACACGTTTTATTATTGAATACACTGTTGATCATATTGCATTTTCAATTTTAAGTAAATATAGATTATAAGCTTATGTTGCATTTAGTGATTTTAGAATCGTAAATCTTTACGAGAAATATCGTTTTAGTTATATTATGCTGACATCAATCAGACATTTGGCTTTATTGAATATACATATAAATACAGTCGTTTAGTGTTTATTCAGATTACCTATGTTTATAAGGTACAACTTTCTCAATTTTTGTTGTATTTTAATTATTAAACCTATAAATTGAGTGGCGTCCAAAAAAACAAATGCATTACTGGTTATACCTACGAATATATCTCTACATCCCTCACACCTGAAAATCAATGAGTTCTCCATCACAGCAAGTTTTGTAAGCAATGTACCGTTCTGAGCTAGACCGTGATGCAATTTACCGTTTAATATAACAGTCAATAAAACCCCCAATTTTTTATTTGTTAGAACCAGTAGTTTCTTACATCCAAGTACCTAATCATATTTTAGCAAATAAACTAAACAACATAATAACGAACAATTTAAAATACACATCAAAACGCTCTATTGATAATCCTTTAGAACTAATTAATAAACTATAAAACATAAAATGAACACTACATAATATGCACGTAAGTATTGATGTTACCCGCTCCCAAGAATGCATGCGTTTATGAAATAAGTTTTTATTTAATAACAATGTTGGATTACTTATAAGAATGGAGTTAATTCAATTACTTGATCTCAGTGCTAATCAAAACATTCGATAATAAGATTTATCTATTAAAAAAATGGTTTACTTATGGGCAGTCCAATCACGTCCATTTTAGCAAACAGAGAAAACTACCCACCTTTTGTTCGCCACCAACGGTTTCCTGGATCGAATCTGAAACGTAATGCTCCAAAAACACAATAATGAAGCTCTAATTATTCGGCACTTCAACGTTTAAATTTTTATTAATTCCCCCTTTTCTCTCTAACTCAAATAAAACTACCCAAACTACCCCCGTCCCTATCCTTAATGACATAAACTCAAAAATTACATTACGGTAGTCCGTCACATAAATGTTACAGAATTCGAAATGTTTAACGCTCTTCAGCACCGATATACTGTTTCCTTTATAACAGTAATTTAGTACTTAAAAGGAACAAAATTTATTTAACAAACATCTACTAAGATACCTTAAAACAAATAATCGTCCAAGTTCACATTCAATGTCAACATATCAATAAAAGCTTTCATCGCCGAGTACGATTTGAAAAAATAAAGTACTCTTTAAATCTGTTAAATATCTCATAAGATTAAAAATTCCTTTCTTTCCCATCTATGAAAGTACTTTCTGATCTCAAGATCGACACATGTCCTTTTACTGAAATCTACATTTGGTTATACTATACTATATTGCCTATATATATATATATATATATATATATATATATATATATATAGCATCAACGAACTATCATTCACTGCCACCTTTGCTAATGACAAGGCGATCATGTTCAAACATAAAAACCCAGAAATAGCGACCAGCTTGCTACAATCACAATTAAACCTTATTGAAAAGTGGAGCAAAAAGTAAAAAGTAAAAAAAATTAGTTATACCATAGAAAGAATCGATCACAAATCAATCATATATCACCACCGTTTAACAGTGTTTCTAAATATAAGTGAATAAGTGACTAAATAATTTTTGTAAATACGTCTATCACACACATTCCACTTTTCCGATTCCACTCGAAAATATTTAGATGGAGAAGGGATACAGTTATTCAATAATGTGTAAAGGTAGCGTATTAATTGCAAATATTGCAGCAGAGCGCGCTTTGACGTATTACCTGTTCAGCTTATACAAGTGGTAACTTCTTTTAGTAGTTATACAAAAATTGGAAAAACCTAATCACAATTTTCGTTTATGTAATCTACTTTTGCTAGGTTACAGCAATTTTGTTCATGTTTTTTTTTCCATGACTAAATTATATTTAGAATTTATATTAGTTTTACATACATAAAGACAAAATTTACGTCGATTGGGGCTTGAATCCCGATGGCGCAGTTCGTTAGCGCAGTACTTTAGCAAAGTACAGGTCGTAGGTTCAAATCCTACTTGAGGTAAACTTGTTATTTATGTATTTAATAAAATTAAGTATAATTTTTAATTACATATTTACCTTTGAACTTATTCGTTCATAATAAAACTTATAATAAACCCAGTACAGGATTTTTCGCAATTAAATTTCCAAATAAATCAACGAAATAGTCAATTTTCGAGATCCTGAAGCAGTTTGGCAAAATTAGTTTCGTTTGGTAACAACTAATTTTTTTCCAAAACCTTGCAATTTAAAAAAAAGCAATATAAATCAAAACGCTCTATACCTTAACGAAAGTCTACGTTATTTTACATACTTAATATAAATTTCATATGCCACTCTTTTCTGAAGCACCCTGTAGATTTGAGAAATTATTTTAAAAATGTAGCCTTAATGGACCTACAATGTCCCTGCAACAAAAATTATGCAATATATCTTTCTCGTAAAACTCTGTGGCATCCGTCGGGACTCATGCTGTATATACCGTGTTGTAAAGAAACAGTATAAAAACGAACATTACCTTATTTTTCAAGCTCTATAACCTAAAAATAGTCTCACGTATACAGGGTGTTCCACTTTTGCTGCACAGCACTATACTCTTTTATTTTAAATGGAACACCCTGTATATTATTACATTTTTGAATTTTCTGTTGAAATTGAGGGACACTTTAAGCGTATATGTCACCTACAGTCCGCCGTTTCGGCGTTATCTCACGTTTTTTGGGAAAAAAATGACGTTTGCGGCATACTCAAGAATGACTAAGATCTCTCAAAGTAAAATAGGCAGAGACATGCGGTTTTCACCATTCGATAGAGCAAGAAA
>JARFJB010001883.1:11737500-11882500 GCA_036346205.1 Vesta saturnalis | reverse complement strand
CTAACAACAGACATAAGACAAAAACAGACATACAACACAGACATAGACATAGACACAGATACAACAATACATAACATACACAGACAACAAGACACAGACACAGACATAGACACAGACATAACATAGTACACTAGACACATACACAGACACAGACACAGACACAGACACTAGACACAGACAAACATAACATACAAACAAACAAACAACACAACATACAGACACAGACATACACAGACACAGACACAGACATAGACACAGACACAGACACAAGACACAGACACAGACACAGACACAGACACAGACAACAAGACACAGACACAGACACAACATAGACATAGACACAGACACAGACACAGACACAGACACAGACACAGACAACAAACACAGACACAGACAAGACACAGACAAGACAACACATAACATAAAACAGACACAGACACAGACATAACAGACATAGACATAACATAGACACATAGACATAGACATACAAACAGACACATGACACAGACATAGACAAGACATAGACACACAGACACAGACATAGACACAGATACAGAACATAGACACAGACATAGACAAGACACAGAATACACATGACATAAATACACAGACATAGACATAGACACAGACAAGACACAGACACAGACAACAGACACAGAACATAACAAGACAACAGACAAACTAGACACAGACACAGACACAGACACAGACAACACAGACAGACACAGACACAGACACAGACACAGACACAGACACAGACACAGACACAGACACAGACACAGACACAGACACAGACACAGACACAGACACAGACACAGACACAGACACAGACACAGACACAGACACAGACACACAGACACAGACACACACACACACACACACACACACACACACACACACACACACACACACACACACACACACACACACACACACACACACACACACACACACACACACACACACACACACACACACACACACACACACACACACATAAGCGACACAGCCACACCGTATCAATGATCAAGGATTGCAACCGCTTAATTTTAATAATACAACTAACAATTTGAATTAATGCTGTATTAGATCTGCACTTAAAAACTCCGTCACGTTATAAAATACACATTTATTTAAAATATTTTTTATTGCACGGCGAAATTCACGGTGTGACGATATAGATCTCATTTCTAGCGATAAATGATTATATAGAATTCGAGCTATATGCAAAAATGATTTACTAAAATATTTATTCTTACTCGAAATGCCTCTTATGCTATCCTTTTGCCTTGTATCATAGCCGTGGTACTCGCCATTAAAGTGAAAAAGGTTCAGGTTTTTTTAACGTAGAGTAAGCTTTGGAAAATGAGCGTATTAATAATCGTTGCGATATTCAAGTCCAGAAACTCAGAACGACACGACGCGCTGTTTGGTAAATTTGCTATTATTCTTATTGCCCTTTTTTGTATTTTAAGTACATCGTACGCGTATGAAGTATATCCCCAAACTATTAATCCGTAACTTATATGTGACTCAATTAAAGAAAAATATATCACACGCATAATGGATTTTGTCACAAAAGGTTTCATTTTGCTTAGGGCAAATAATCCTTTATTTAATTTAGCTTTTAGTTGTGTACAGTGCTGTAACCAGTTCAAGTCTTTATCTAAATGCATTCCTAATATTGCATTACTTTCTACTTCATTAACGATAAGTTTAGGAATGATATTTGGGCTGTTACATATGACCTTTTGGTATTAAAAATTATGCAGCTAGTTTTATCCATGTTTAAAGATAACTTATTATTGTGAAACCAATTTTTTGCTTTTTTCACAGTTTCGTTAATTTTATTTCGGAGGCTTGTTAAACTGTTTGATCTTATAACTATGCTTGTGTCGTCTGCATATAATGTAATTTTAGTGCTGTCTAAGGTAATGTTTGATGGTAGGTCGTTGATAAAAATTAGGAATAAAAGGGGTCCAAGTATAGACTCTTGTGGAATGCCGCTATCACTTTCCTGCATAGATGATATGTAGGGTTTAATAATATTGTTGCTGTTATAGTGTATTTCAACAATTGAGTACCTATCTTCGAGGTAGGACTGGAGTAACTGCAAAGCTACTCCGTGGAAACCATATTTCTCTAGCTTATTTAATAGTATTTTCCTATCTACAATATCGAAGGCTTTAGCTAAATCCATCATTAAACAGGCTACATTATATTTATTATTTATGTTCGATATAACATTAAACATAATATCCTGAATTGCGCTTTGGGTAGATTTCCCCGACATAAAACCATGCTGTTCTATATTAAAATAGATGTGTTTGATAAAAAAATCCACAATTCTCTTTTCTATTACTACTTCAAACACCTTTGATAAAGTTGGTAGGGTTGATATTGGTCTATAATTGGAAATATCATTCTTACTTTTCCTCTTATCCTTAAGCAACGGTATAATTTTAGCAATTTTTAAAACACTTGGAAATTGACCATTTATAAAGCTATAGTCAATTAAATATGAAATGACGGGAGATCTGGTTTCGGTCGCAGATATGAAAAGTTTAACTGGGATGTCATCAATCCCTATGGAACTAGTATTCTTCAATTTACTGATAATGTCCTTTACATATATATATATATATATATATATATATATATATATATATATATACATAATTATTAGATAGTATTTTAATGGTGTAAGTCAAATTAAACAATGATTAGAAACATATTTTTTATTAATCTTTACAAATACTTAGTTAACGTTTGTTATTTTTTATTTTCGAAATTTGTGGTGGGAACACTGTAAGAAAGATGAAATATATAACAAACCAAAATAGAAAATACAAAAAAAATTTCATTACCTTGTAAGTCCAAACATCAATTTATGAAGTTTGCAAATTATAAGTACTATGATTTTAACAAAGTAAACGTTTTGAAGGTGTTCAACAGAAATTTTATATGGAGGTTTAACAAATTGCAATTAATACAACTTTTAGAAATTTTCATAATCTTAAACAAAATTTGCACGTTAACTTAAATAAGCTAAAAGAAGAATTAGGTATCGATTATTTAATGAATTCAATTTAATTCTAGCGCTATATTAACAAATATAATACAATTAAACTAACACATTTACGTACAGTTGAAGAGTTAAAATCGTAAAACGAATTTAAATGTAACTTTAATGAAAAATGGATAAAAAATTTCAGCAATAAACAAATTCCCAACGAAATTTTATATTGCCTAAGTTTAGGAAAACAGTTTTTTCCGTTAAACAATATTAAACGTGATGTATTAAAACTTATAGAAGTATTGAAGTAAACATTAAGAAGAAACGGAAGAAGAAAAACACGAAATTCGCAAGACGGTTGTTAAAAATTTGAATTCAATTTAATCACAAAGAATCGTATTTGGAGGAGAAAACAGAATACATTCTACAGAAATAGAGAGAAATTTTAGAGAGAACTCATAATAACACGTTAATTTTATGCACTACTCATAGTTTTTGATAGAAAATGAAAAGTTATTTCACATAAATAAGAATTATACAGGTTGGTCCAATTAAGTTAAGTGGGTTTTTGATGTTTGAAAAATATAAAATGAGAATCCTTTTCCTAAACACCCTGTAATAAATACCGAAATCCTGCACAGTGCAAAGGGAAGCCTTAAAGGTCAGAATAAATCGATATAAAATTGTGTTATTCAAAGTAAGAGGTTTCCGTGTTTTGAGTTCTTGTTTAAATTGTATATTTTTCTTAAATTCATAACTCAAAACTGGTAAGCGATAGGTAAAGAGAACTTTGAATAAAGATGACTTAATTTTTAACGTATAATCTCAAAAATGACATAAGCTACAGAGCGTTGTATTTAAAAAAGACCTAACTTTGATATATTAAAATTTTATGAACCACCCTGTATAATAGAAAATAATTAAAAAAAATAGTCCTTATCAATTAAGATGTCTCGCACCGTTTAAACACAAGAGACCGAGGGAATAGTCGTGAGTCACCCTGTATATATCCCCGAATATAATCACATCGAATTTCACAATTTTTTTTATTGGCTAGAAAATTGCTTGACTTTAACAATAAGTCTATTGTATTAAGTGACATTAATGTTCCCGAGTTCAACAATAATTGCTTTAACCTAGTTAATGCTAAAAGACGAGAAATTGCAAAATTAGATCACACATTCACATGCTTACATTAGAAGTTAAATAATAATAAAATTGTATTGTATTATCTAATAAAATGGTTAAAGATGTTCAAACCAATTTTGTGAAACTATACAATACAATTTTATTTAAGAATAACTAGATCAATAAAAAATTAAATATTGTTAAACTATCACGGCATCGTAATAGAAAAGCGAGTAATGATAATAACTGTGGTTTACTGTTCCTTAATTTTTCAAATTGTCTAATAGAACGATAAGTTTCCTCCATATAAAGGACTGAAATATGAAACATGAAATATTACAACCTCATATAAAAAAAGGAAAAGGCCACGTATTTCATTCCCTCCCCAAGGGGGAGGGCGGGCTGCTCGAGCTTTCCGAGCTCCTTCAGCCACAATCATGGATTCCCAGCATACATACATACATTACGTATATATGTATGGTGGGATTAAGGATGGATGTGGTCAGGCTAGGAACGGAAGGAACGGAGTTAGGGTTCTGAGGGGGAAAATACTACCCCAGCATTCGCCTAAGCAGCCGCACATGGTGTGCATATACGCAGTGACCATGCCGCTACATGTGTATGAGGAAAACCCCCTGAAAAAACCTCATACAAGGTAGACGGTAACGGGAATCGAACCCATTACCTCCCGAATACTAAGCAGATCGTAACCTCATATAGATAAAACACCCTATTATATTAAAAATTCTGCCGACTTTGTTGAAAAGATACATAATTTAAAAATTGAAGAAGGTAATATAATGGTCAGTTTTGATGTTCTTTCGCTTTTTACAAAAGCCCCTCTAAAAGAAACTTTTTACAAAGGATATTACCATTCTTTTACAGTACTGACTTACTACGGCTTATTTTCAATGGAATACCAATTCTATGAATACATTGATGGTGTAGCAATTTTACATCGAAAAATTTTAAACATTACCATTACAGAATACTCCTAAAAAGCCTTCAGTTTGGTATTGATATGTAGAAGACACATTTATTATTTAGAGACATGGGGAAGAGGCACTACATCAGTGTTTGATTTTTATAAATGGTCTACATCCTAGCATCCAGTTTACCATGGAGAAAGAAACTAATGGAAGTTTACCATTTCTTGACATATTAATATCAAAAAATAATAATTCACTATCGTTTAAGGTTTACAAAAAGTGGACACATACTGATAGATTTCTTCATAAATTATCCAACCACCATGCACGTCAGAAAATTTGTGTAATTAAATCTTTAATAGATCAAGCAAAACGACGTTGTCATTCTGAATTTTTAAAACATGAATATAAATATTTAACAAAATCCTTACAACCTAATGGATATTCACTTGCTGATAATCATAATGTTATTACACCTTCTAGAGATAACCTTAAAGAAAAACCAGTTCTTAATGTTCGTACTGCTTTTTTTCCTTTTGTAGCTAATGTTACAGATAGGACTACAAAAATCTTAATTAAATATGATTTTAGCACTATTTCGAACCTACAAGATAAATTAATGAACATTAAAGGTCACCTAAAGATATTTCAAACCCATTATGATTTAAGAGTGTATATTGTTCATGTGGAAAAGTATACATTGTAACCACAAAACGTAGATTTGATACAAGACGTAAAGAACATATGAGATTTTGCAGATTAGGTCAACCAGAAAAGTCTGCGGTAGCTGATCATCCTTTAAATAATTTGAATCATGATATTCAATTTGACAATATGGAAATATTGTCAATACAAACTCATTATGTTCGTTTAGTGAAGCTATTGAGATATATAAATAGATAAGAAGAAAGTCTCCGTTTAAATAGGTTTTTCCGTCGTACAATTTAAAAAAAGGCATGATGATACGTCTTGACTTTAATTTTAACTTTAGCTTTTAGTGTCTCTGGGTCTTTTGCTGCTTTTTCCATAGACCTTGAAGTAAATTCTTTATCAATTATATGTTGAATTTCCACAGCACTATAATTCATTGTAATTAGTTGAAATTAAATTAAAAAATTACATAAAACGTTCTGCATTATACTTTTCATTGTTAAGTGTAAGTGCACACTTATTCGTGAAGCCATTTCTTTGTTAGATTTAACTGGATTATTTTAATCGATGTCAAGTTCCTATTTGTGAATGCTTCTATCAATTTCAAATAGAAGTTTTTCACAAATTTACACTTACATCATATTTCGATTAAATTTTGTTAAATTTGTTTCTTGGTTGACAATTTACTTAATTTTTTGATTCTCTAGTTATTCTTTACTAAAGCTGTATTCTATAGTTGGATTTATACGTTTTCCGAACTGCTATATTAATAGCAGGTTTATGTTTATGTTTTAATTTTTCAAATTTCACAAAATTGTTTTGAACATCTTTAACAATTTTATTAGATAATACTACTACTGACGAAGATAACTGTGTTTCGATAGATTGTATATACAAACACACCAATTAAAAAATATAAAAGTATTTTAATATGTATAATAATGGTGAAAGTTTACATTTTCATATTCCGCTATTTTCTGTTTGAAATTTTTCTTACAGCATATTGGCTTCGTTTCTCTACTTAAAATTGTTCATGTAAGAAACTTTTTTGGCGTAACACATATTACCAATAGCATTAAAATTTGGAAGTATCGAGTGGTCTTATGGTCCATAATATATGAATTATCTTAACCTTCCGCTACTGGAAATAAAATACTGTGCTAATTAATAAGAATTTGAGCCATGAACATTAAATTTCGATTGCTCATGCCTTTTTCAATTACAAAATTAAATATTAATTGATTGGTATTTACCTAATCATAACGATCTGTTAAAACTACAAATAAAGCTCCACAAACTAAATGACCTTGTTAATAAATAACAAAAGTGTAATCCGCCGAAATATAATTGAAAATAAGGGAAAAGGGAGAGTAATAAATGCATACCTATGTAAAATATTTAGAAAATATCGACAACGCTGCCGGGATTCACAACGCACGGATAATGTATTAGGTGTATAAAATCGGGCAACACACCGTTTTATATATCAGTGCGTGGGGTCGGGCTCAGTAGAGACCTGTTACTGCACCGGGCTCAGTAAGATACTGTCTATATATATATATATATATATATATATATATATATATATATATATATATATATATATATATGTGTGTGTGTGTGTGTGTGTGTACATGTATATGTCGAATATTCTCCTTCCTGGCGTTGATCCGCGTTGTGCCGCAATATCGATGACGTTTAGGCCAGATCAAGTCATTATCAAGTCTTTGATCTACTAGTAACATTATATTTATTATCTATTCGATTAGTCAATTTTCGCAGGTTATATAATGTACAATACATATTAATAACATAAATTACTAGAGTTCTTATAAATACGGCTTGTGATTTATCACCCTTGTAAAAAAAATCGGATCAAAATTAAAACATCCAGGTACCTTTACAGATTAATAGACTTGTAATCTAGGTGTTTTTGGTCACAATCGAATAGAACCCTTACATTAACATTGATATACCGACGATTTTAGGTTCTTAGACTTATCCATTAATTTGTTTTTCTGGAACCGTTTGAAATTTGAAGTATTATACAGGATGTCCCACTATATTTTCCCCTATTTCAAGGGCTTATAACTTTTAAACCAATAAAGTTAGACACTTGCGGTTTTCACTGAAATGCTTCACAATGATACAAGTTTTGATTGGACTCATTTAAACTTTTTCTTGACTTCCAGTTAGCCAAAAAACAAAATGGAGGTCTTTAGAATTTTTTTGTTGAATGTAACATCCTGTATATTTTCTGATAAGACGAAAGCCATTTAGTGAGCTCTTCATAGCATAAGTCTGCAAAATTAGTTCATGAACACAAAATTAAATGTATAAGATCTTTTATTTGACAATTTATTGAGGAAAATTTAACAAATAATCACAAAACATATTTAGTGGATAAAATAATTGTCCCGTAGACACCTTAGTTTAACAAACGTTCTATATGACCCCTGTTTTCACTAATACATTTGTGTAAGCGCATTACTAAATTCGCAAATGCCTTTGCTAGCATAAGGGGTGTTATAGACTCAAAAGCGCGACGTATGTCGGTTTTTGGATCTTCTAAATTTTGGGGTGCAGGATTATAAGCCAGAGATTTAACATAAACCCATATAAAAAAATCTGGTACCGTCAAATCTGGCGAATTTGGAGCCCATTCAATTTGATCTCCCCCGCCGATCCAATTATTACCAAATTTATTGGATACAGATTCTCGAGCAATTAGCGAATCATGGGCAGGTGCTCCATCTTATTGGAAATAAATTTCATTTTCATTCTGGTCTATTTGGGTATAAAAAATAACTCTAATATGTCCGTATACTGTTTTTTCGGCAAAAAAGAATGGCCCGTAAATTTAGTTTTTACTTACTGCACACCAAACATTTACTCTAGGTGAGTATCTTACAGTTTCACCAAATTCAAGATTCTCTTCACTTCACATCCTGCAGTTGCGTCTATTGACCTCTCCATTCAAGGAAACTTGCTTCATTGGACATTATTAACTGGAGGCCAGGAGTAATTCTCATTAAATCCAATAAAATCTCAGACCTAAAAAGGCGTTTTTCGTAATTCCTTTGATATATTTTTTGATGTAGCTGAATTGTACATGGTTTAAGTTTCAGTACTTGTAAGATTCTAAGCACTTTAGATCGACCTATATCAAAATGTGACGCGACTTTTCTGATTGATGACTTAGGAGATCTGGTCATAAACTCATAGATAGCTATTGTATCATTAATAACGTTATTGTTACCTGTAATTCGTTTCTTACGTGACAAAGATTGCATTGGTTTTGAAATTTATATTTATATTTATATTTATATTTATATTTATGTTTATGTTTATGTTTATGTTTATGTTTATGTTTATGTTTATGTTTATGTTTATGTTTATGTTTATGTTTATGTTTATGTTTATGTTTATGTTTATGTTTATGTTTATGTTTATGTTTATGTTTATGTTTATGTTTATGTTTATGTTTATGTTTATGTTTATGTTTATGTTTATGTTTATGTTTATGTTATGTTTATGTTATGTTTATGTTATGTTTATGTTTATGTTTATTTTATGTTATTTATGTTTATGTTTATGTTTTATGTTTTATGTTTATGTTTATGTTTATGTTTTATGTTTATGTTTATGTTTATGTTTATGTTTATGTTTATGTTTATGTTTATGTTATTTTATGTTTATGTTTTATGTTTATGTTATGTTTATGTTATGTTTATGTTATGATTTATGTTATGTTTATGTTATGTTTATGTTATGTTTATGTTATGTATGTTTATGTTATGTTTATGTTATGTTTATGTTATGTTTATGTTATGTTTATGTTATGTTTATGTTATGTTTATGTTATGTTTATGTTATGTTTATGTTATGTTTATGTTATGTTTATGTTATGTTTATGTTATGTTTATGTTTATGTTATGTTTATGTTATGTTTATGTTATGTTTATGTTATGTTTATGTTATGTTTATGTTATGTTTATGTTATGTTTATGTTATGTTTATGTTATGTTTATGTTATGTTTATGTTATGTTTATGTTTATATTTATATTTATATTTATATTTATATTTATATTTATATTTATATTTATATTTATATTTATATTTATATTTATATTTATATTTATATTTATATATCTATATATCTATATATCTATATATATCTATATATCTATATATCTATATATCATATATCTATATAATATATCATATATCATACATACATACCCATACCCATACCCATACCCATTACCCATACCATAATAATGTTTACTTTACGTTTACGTTACGTTTACGTTTACGTTTACGTTTACGTTTACGTTTACGTTTACGTTTACGTTTACGTTTACGTTTACGTTTACGTTTACGTTTACGTTTACGTTTACGTTTACGTTTACGTTTACGTTTACGTTTACGTTTACGTTTACGTTTACGTTTACGTTTACGTTTACGTTTACGTTTACGTTTACGTTTACGTTTACGTTTACGTTTACGTTTACGTTTACGTTTACGTTTACGTTTACGTTACGTTTACGTTTACGTTTACGTTTACGTTTACGTTTACGTTTACGTTTACGTTTACGTTTACGCTTACGTTACGCTTACGCTTACGCTACGCTACGCTTACGCTTACGCTTACGCTTACGCTTACGCTTACGCTTACGTTTACGCTTACGCTTACGTTTACGTTTACGCTTTACGTTTACGTTTTACGTTTACGTTTACGTTTACGTTTACGTTTACGTTTACGTTTACGTTTACGTTTACGTTTACGTTTACGTTTACGTTTACGTTTACGTTTACGTTTACGTTTATGTTTATATTTATATTTATATTATATTTATATTTTATTAAATTCTCTGAAAAACTTTCTTCTGGTTTGTACAATAGATTTAGTTTCAGCGAAATAAAGGATAATATTTGCCATTTCTATATCGGAAAACATCATTTCAATGGCAAAATATCTGGTTATAGATCTAAAACACAATAATTGAGACATTTATGATAAAAATATTCCAGAATCTACCTAGGTACTACAAAATTACTGATAAATAATTGTTGACTACCTATTTTTTTTTTAAACTTTATACCGACGGATAGCTGAAATAAATGGCTTTCGGCTGATCAAAAAATATACAGGGTGTTACATTAAAAAAAGTCAACAACAAAAATTCGAAAAACCACCATTTTGTGTTTTGGCTAACCGAAAGTGACGAAAAAATTTAGATGAGTCCAATCAAAACTTGTGTCACTGTGAAGCATTTCAGTGAAAACCGCAAGTGTCTAACCTTATTCGTTTAAAAGTTATAAGCCCTTGAAATAGGGGAAAATATAGTGGGGCACCCCGTATTATATATGAATATAATATTGATAGCGGTCTTTAGACATGATTATTCGGCTTCGTAATTCCAATTAAAATCAATATTACATGTTTCCATTTTACAGGTATGGTAAAAGTGAAATGATTCATTTTATTATTTGGAATTGGAAAGATAGCATTAATACTAGTAAACGCTTCAATTTATGACCACTTTATTAGCACGAATAGTGGAATTCAAAATACAAAAAAAAAACGCAAAAGCTGTCAGGTGAATTAAAGAAACACTTCAACAGATAGTTTTGCATATTACGGAGGATTTGCGATCAACTGCCCAAGACGATTTTACTTTTGTAGTAACTATTTTGAAAATGCACTAGTTGGATCTCTAAGCAAATTTGTCGTGATAATGACATTTATAAAACATCTGATATACGGATAGGTTATGTCAGATATCGACTGGTAAAAACTCTGTAATCACCAAAATGCCTGAAAATTTAAGCTTTAAAGTCAAATTTAAACACCATTTCAAAATTTCATTCCTTGTAAATATTAATAAAAAAATGTATATGATTTTTATCATCGAGGTCTCAGTATAGTCACTATACCCGTAAAAACACATACCTCCACAAACTCCTTTAACGTAAATATTCTATCATTTCAGGTAGCTGAGGTATTCTGACATACAGCACTAATTTTTGAATAATTACGTGTGTATAATGGCTAAGTACTGATATATAAACCCTTCTTAAACACCATTCGGTCCTGTGACAAACCAAATAGAACCGTCTGACATGAATATATACGAATGATACAATGTACGTTCTATGTTCCTTTCTACGGTGAGGTGGACGATATACTTGAAATTTCTCGGTAATTTTCCAAGTTTGAACCTTGGTTTTGTCGCTCACCGATGGTGTGTTCAATAGAACCACACAAACAGAATAGTCTAACAGATACACCTGTAGGAGTGGTACAATGTATGCAGTGTTCCTTTCTGAGAAGTGGACGATATACCTGGGAGGTCTTAGTCATTTTTCCCAGCCTAAAACCCTGGTTGTGACTCTTATTGATGGTAGATGTCCCTAAACGCTGTCCTACTGGTATCGATGACACTTACGCACGCACGCACGTCATACTTGGCATACACGGTTGCAAGAAATCAAGAGAGGAGAAGTATGGCTATGCTGGAGAAGGTAAACTACACCTTGGTCTTTTAGGATATATAATTGCCAATGAATCGCTAATAACGTAGAAAATGAATTCAAGTACTACTCACATGATATCGATATGACTACACCTTTTCCAAATCTACTCCAGAAAGCGTCAAATACAATATGACAATAAATACAAGATACCGAAATTGAATGTAATATAGCAATTGCCATGGAAATAAAAACTGCACAAATCTCACACTAACTTCTAGATGACAGTTTGGTCTTTAAAGCCTTGCACGCAACAACTTCATGAAACAAGATGCTTACTATCGAACAAAAAATGTTCATTTGCAACCACTATAATAGCTGATATGGAATCGGTAGAAACAATCGGTCAAGTATCAATTACGTTAAAGCTGAGTTTTTAGAGTAATATGGAAGAGGTGTTACAATTACAACAATAAGGCGTATAGTAAAGAAGTTTCAACGTACAGGCAGTGTTCTAATCCAGAAAAAAAGGAAGATCTGAGCGAAAGAGAACAATGCGGAATAATCAAAACCATGGCAGGCCCCTACACCAAACCATGCAATCTCCAAAGAGGAGCCTGAGAAAGGAAACTAAACGCTTAATTTCTAAAGATATTGGTGAATTTTCGTATAAGATTCAAGCATTTCATACGTTACACATTTCAGATAAGAGGTTACGTGTAGAATATAGCGCCCGTATTATAGCCACGCAATATGAGGACGAAGAGTTTTTTTGCAGCCAAAGGTATGGTATTCAGATCACATGTTTCATTATCAGGATACGTCAATAGACAGATTGAATTAGTCGTTAGAGACCTAAGATGCTTCTGCAGGGCTAGAAACTTGCCTTATCAAAGACAGTGGTTTCAGCAAGACGGAACAACAGGTCATACCACTAATGCCACTCTTGCGATGTTAAGACAATATTTCGATAACAGGATAATATCTAGAGAAACTGACTTCGTTTATCCACCACATAGCTTCGACTTCACCCACTTTGATGCCTACATCTGAGGAATGATGAAAAATAGCATTTTCAACGGAACTGATCCAAAAACAACTCCAGAATTAATGACAGCAATAGAACAATTTTTCCAAAATTTACACCAGTTTCTATTTAGAGACATAGTATCCAATCTTCAGCAACTCTTGGAAATGTGCTTTAATAAGATGATGGTCATGTGGAGTATATCATACACCAATAATTATTGCCTTTGTATATACACTGTGTCTCTTGAATTTCTGGATATAGGAAATTCCCATGTTAAAATAAACTATTGTAAATATTGGCTCCCCTAATTATTTTACAGTAAACTGTCAAATGTAAAACTTCTTAAGGACAAAAGGCTGCTTCTTATGTTACAATTGCATTTACATTTGGTTCATCCGTTTTCGAGAAATTTAGGAAAAACTTAAGGGCTTTTTCGTAACTGGTCAAGGTTGCTTTGCTTTAGACAGACAATGCTAACAATAATTATTAATTGTCATTGTAAATCATTCATTGTTCAAAAACAATTCATTCATCATTGAAACTTTATTTGGGACAGATTATTACCTTTAAAGAAAAATTTGCTTATAAAAATGAATTATTACACCATTGAAGAAAAAGTAAAGTTTATTGAATGGCATTACTCTGGCAATTCACTTAGAAATATCAGAGATTTGTACTCGGCTAGTTATCAAAACCGGCAAATTCCAAGTGCAGAAACAATTTCAAAAATTATCAACTTATTCAAATCTACCGGTAACGTTAATAAGCCATGTAATTGTCAAGATATTAAACCTCTGGGGCAAAGTGACAGAGATTTGGATGTGTTACTTAATGTTGTTGAAGATAAGAATAAAAGTGTGAGACAAATTGGGTGCAGTTTAGGAATATCTCACAGTACCGTCCATCGAATTTTGAAGCGACGAACTCCAGTGTTCAAGTCTTTCAAGTATAACTTCCAGCAGGAAATTTTTGATGAAGATAAACTCATGAGAATGGAGTTCTGCGAAAGATTAGTAGAGTTATCAAACATGAATAGAAACTTTCTAAGTCGTATTTTATTCACCGACGAATGTTCTTTTTCAACTCATGGTATTCATAACTGAAAATTTGCATTTATCAATAAAGAGTAGAAGTCAATATCGCAACACAATTAATGTATGGATTGGCATACTGGGGCATAGATTAATAGGTCCTTTCTTTATTGATGGTACGTTGACTGGAGAGCGTTATCTTCAGCTGCTTCAAGAAGAAATTGGCCCAGCGCTGTTAGTCTTGAACCTGGAGGAAGACATTTGGTATCAGTACGATGGGTGTCCAGCACAAAATAGTGTAATCGTACGTGAGTTTCCCGGCTGTTGGATAGGTCGAGGTGGTACCATAAACTGGCCAGCACGCTCCCCTGATTTGCCTCCCTGTGACTTTTTCCTCTGGGGTTATTTAAAAAACAAATTATACAACAGTGAAAACTCGTTTAACAGTCTGATCGACTTAAAAGAAGCAATCTTAACAAACAGCCACGAAGTCTCCCAGTACATGCTCGCAAACGTTCGGTTAGAGTTCTATGATCGACTTGGATATTGTTTAGCTGCAAACGGAGATTTATTTGAACACTTGATCAAATAGTAGAAATGATGATTTTTTGTTATTTATTTTCCAATTTTCATAATTAATTTGTTTATTTAGAATATCATCTTCTTGTTTATAACAGACTTATTTTATTTGTGCTCCTTATTGTATTTAACCTGGCACTTACATGGCTTATTAACGTTACCGGTTACGAAAGAGCCCTTAAGTTTTTCCTAATTTTCTCGAAAACGGATGAACCAAATGTAAATGCAATTGTAACATAAGAAGCAGCCTTTTTTCCTTAAGAAGTTTTACATTTGACATTTTACTGTAAAATAATTAGGGGAGCCAATATTTACAATAGTTTATTTTAACATGGGAATTCCCTATGTCCAGAAATTCAAAAGATACAGTGTATGTATACACCGTTCTAGTTTGATATTTTAATAATAAATTAATTTTTGAGTTTCGGTATCCGTTATTTATTGTGATATTGTATATTTCAGAAAATACCAAATGGATTGTAGAGTATATCAAATGTACTTCAGAATAATTAAATTTATTTTAGAAGACATCACTTGTATTTCAGAATTTTCAAATGTACTTCAGAAAATGTCATATATATTTAAAAAACCACCAAAGTTTTTTTGCCATATTATAAAGTTAACTTAATTCCTAATTGCCCACTGGAATGTCCATAAGGTCTAAAGCGGGAACGTGGAAGATACTTGAATGTTAAACCGCGCGTGTATAATCACCTCCTACGATAGTGACTTTGGCAGAATCGACTATCTGTTCTAAATACACCAACCTCTGCTCTCCAGCACCCGGCACGTTGACTTCACGAACCCTTAAATGGGTTTGCCTCGACCTCTTGATCATCGGCAGAACAGATTAAAGTTTATTTCGTCGATCTATACTATCTATTTGCCATTTCCAATAAATCTGTTTAGGTTCCGAACATATTCTGATTTTTTTGGTTTGTTTTCATTTGAGTCCATATTTACAGGTTGGTAGTGCGAGGTAAAATTTTCCCTTTAAGTAGTTTCCAATGGTGGAAAGCGGAACAGTTTTCTGTAAGTTACGCTGCAGTCTTTCTTGAATAGTTTTCAATCTTACCGTGCAATCATCTGTTATCCAAGTTACCAATATTTTTAATTCTGCTGCAGTGAGCGATTTAGGTGCTTATCTACTTTCGTTAGCATTACAGAACGCCCTGATCTTATCCAACTGTAAACCGTTTTATAATTAATTCCGAGTCTCGGTAAGTAATGTCCAGTCTTGACCGCTATCCATATTTTATGTATTTTTAGGTAAGAAATGTGGGAATGTATGTAACTGATATTTGGCTACAGGTTAAAAAACATATGTTTGGGGGGGGTTAGCTAGCAGGTGTCCACCTTTACTGAAGGAGTGTGACGAACCGTTGGCGATTTGTATGTGCACATTCTCGGTGTAAACACGTCACTATTTAATAATTAGTTACGTCGGCACATGCCGCGGATCAAAAGGGCATCTTTGTTTGGTACTACGGCATTTGATATTAGATGTAGGGTTTGTTACGGACGAATGTATATTTTTAAAATTAAGATTTCGTTCAATAATAATATGAAACTGTTCCAACGTAATGTTTCTTGTTTTATTTATTACCTTTGAAAGACGGGTTGATTTTCGTGAGTAAATACAACTAGTTTGAAATCGGAGGGGAAGGTAGTTGGTGTTGAAGTTTTGATTGAGCCGGATTGCTTTGATTGTTTTAGTTAGAAACTCCGTTCGGTCTACTAATATTTTGTCGTGTACTTTTAGAAAAACTAAAACGTTAATTCGTTCTTTTCATTTTGTGCCGGTTTTAATGTAAGCTTTCCAAAAATTAATATATCAATAATAGTCGTTGTCTCGAATTTAAACCGCGTACCTTAACTCGTCGTGTTGTGGTAAAGTGTTTAACAAAAGGGAATATATTCAAGTGTAAGTAGGTATTTTAATATAAGTTAAAGCTTGCAGCAAATCATTCTACAAGCCTATGTAACGTATTAAAAATCAATCATTGCCTTACAAAAAGTATCTAATTACGTACGCAGGCTCATTAAGCTGATATCTGTTAAAAATAAAGGGGTTAGCGTCAAACAGTACAGGGTTCCCTCGCTCATCACTTGGGTGAATTGTTGTTTGTTGATCAAACTTATATTTGTGTAGAGGTGGGCGTGGACGAATAGGTACAGGATAAAGCTTGGTAATAATTGTAAATAGGCAATTACCGAGTGTTCACATACTCCCCGGTCCAGATGACCATTAAAACACCACGAATTTTATTTTTTTTTGTTTTTATTGTTATATAGATGAATGTGTAACCTGAGAAAGGGACGCTGTATTTTTCTAACGCGCTCAAACTTATATATCGGTCACGATGTTATAATCTATTTACATTTTACAACTTACCTTTGTAAGGCTCTGTTTTAATGAGTTTTGTTTGTGTCTTTGATTCAGTCGGTTTAATCCGAGGTGTAATTATAATTGCATATAATGGTGGTTCTGTTCCTTTGTTATAATGTCCTTTAAATAATTCGCATGATTTAATGTTTTTTTTAGCTGAAAGAAGACATGGAGAATTATATTTACTATTCCACAATGGGAAGTAGAGCAAAAATTAAAGTTGATGTAGTACCGCACAAGTTTAGTTATCAACCTAACCGTAAGTTTTATCAGACATGACTAAACAAGCTATTATAAATAAATTTTTTCCGATATTTTTAGTCAATTTACATGTAAATGCCGTTGACACTATACTATTGAGAATTAATTTAACATTACTACGTCACAAACATGCCGACCAATCGTGGCGCGTTTGTAGTCGCGGGATTCTTCTTAAAATTTTATCAATTTTAAATTGCTTATGATAAGTCAAAAAGAATTTCTTTAGGAGTTTCTTGCATCGACTAAATATAATTTATGGTAAAGTTTTAAAATACATACAAAGCATTGGATAAATTTTTTTTCAATAACCCAATTGTGTACGAGTAAATTTCTTGCCTATTTTCTTTTGCCCTTGCATTGCATTTATCTTACTATCACCTGTGCAACTTTACTGTTGTTATATTTTATATGTACCGAAATTTGCCTTATTTGCTTATTTGCTTAAAGACCGGCATGATTGGTTGTATAGGGCCACATGTTTGGTATTACAATTTTTATTCTGATTTATTTGTGTGGGTGTGATTACATGTTTTTTTTATTGTGTTTATACGTAGCTAAACTGCTTTTTATTTATTTTTTGCACGATTGAGCTTTTTCGTTTATTTACCATATCTGTTTCCAAGACAGTACGATATGTTTACTGGTTGCGAGACCCAACTCGTCGGTAAGCATTTCACTTACCGACGTCTTTTACTTACCAACGTAAAATTATATATACCTACTATATTTCCAACAATAAGAACAAACAATTTGGACATTTCTATTTAAAACGTCATTTTTGACTTTTCGTTTATTTAGTAGAAATTAAATAATTTCAGTTGTGGTAAATTTAATACAATCGTGCAAAAAACAGTATGAGGATCACGAACAAAATGCCCCCCCCTCTCTCTCTCTCTCTCTCTCTCATATATATATATATATATATATATATATATATATATATATATATATATATATATACTTAATATACTATTTTTCTTAATGTTATAATTTTGTAAGCACTTTAACCTGATTTAACGGTGTTTTGTTATGTATTTAACACTTTCATTGCTTTTTTTTTGTGTTATTTGATTTACTAATGTACCTGTTCAATTACTTATTTATGAATAAAGTGGGTTTTCTTGGTGGATCTTTCCCGCAATAGTACATTAAACGGGTTGAACCATCCTTGAGCAAAGCTCGTTAATTTTAATTTGAGTAGTTTCATTGTTTAGCAGCCCCGCATGGTGCAACACTTAACCTCATCCAGCCTATCAAATTCAAGTAGCACAGCGTACCTACCATTTGACGGCCAATTCTTTTCATCAGATTTGAGGTTTGCGAGTAATTAAATATCAGACTTGTAAATAAATTCTAATGTTTTAATTATTACCAGGAAGGTCAATGTAAGGCAAGCAATTAATTTGAGTAGTAGTAACAAATTGTCAGTAAAGTCAAGATAAATCACTTAGCGATTGTTTTGTTCTTGAATTTTCATTACTCCGAATAAGTTCAAATTACACTTTTCAAAACAGGGTACCTGGGAGACGCTACATCTTCTATTTGCACTGTGTAGGATTTCGAAATTTAGTACAAGGTGTTTAGGAAAAGGATTCTTATTTTATATTTTTCAAACATCCAAAATCCACTTAACGTAAATGGACCACCACGTATAATTTTTATTTGTGTGAAATAACTTTTTATTTTGTATCAAAAACTATGAGTAATTCATATGTCTAAAATTAACGATTAAAAAGTTATTAAGATTTTTCTCTAAAATTTGTATGAAAATTGTTTTGTTTACATTCTAGTAGGTAATGATTTTAAAAGTAAGATACTGTGTGATTCATCTAGTTGGTGACTGCCCTTAACCATCGTGTTCGGTCAAATACTGTCACAATTCTTACTTTATTTTCAATAGTGCTATCGTCTTTTAAGATTAGTAGATTTTTGATGTTTGAAAAATATAAAATAAGAATAGAATCCCTTTCCTAAACACCCTGTAGTAAATATCGAAATCCTACACAGTGCAAATGGAAGCCTTAAAGGTCAGAATAAATCGATATAAATTTGTGTTACTCAAAGTAAGAGGTTTCTGTGTTTTTAATTCTTGTTTAAACTGAATATTCTTCTTAAATTCACAATTTTCTCAAAATTGGTAAGCGATGGGTATAGAAAACGTTCAAAAAAGTTGACTTAATTTTTAACGTATAATCTAAAAATGACATAAAATGCAGGGCGTTGTATTTAAAAAAACCTAACTTTCAAATATCACAAATTTCTGAACCACCCTGTACAATTGAAAATAATTTAAAAAATATGTCACCAAAAAATTAAGCTGATGTCTCGTACCGTTTAGGCACAAGAGACCGAGAGAGTAGTCGTGAGTGACCTATATATATATATATATATATATATATATATATATATATATATATATATATATATATATATAGTGAGTCAATAATCATCACCAGCTCTCGGATATGTGTTCTACAATTAAAAATAAGACAAAAATGAAGAATACTAAAATCCTGAAAGCTGCATGTATGTAATCTATGAGTGAAAAGTTCCTGGCAACAGAAGCGAAAGTGTCATGATTTTTTTCTGCTACTGCTTCATGAATCCAGCCAATAACGTCATCCACTCCGGCAGGAACAGTAAAATAGACCTTTTCTTTTATGTATCTCCACAGCCAAAAATCTA
Source organism: Vesta saturnalis (assembly GCA_036346205.1). NCBI lineage: Eukaryota > Metazoa > Arthropoda > Insecta > Coleoptera > Lampyridae > Vesta > Vesta saturnalis. The sequence continues at coordinate 11,862,323 of JARFJB010001883.1, read as the reverse complement.
TTGGATTTAAGTCGGAAGACCGGGCTGGCCACGTTATTGGTCCATCCCGCCCAATCCATTTATTAGGAAAACGGCGATTCAAAATATCTTGTACTTGTGATGTAGCGTGTGCAGGCGCTCCACCGTGTTTAAAAAACATTGTTGCACGTTGTTGTAAAGGAACACCCTCTAACAAACCAGGCAATGTGTTATCCAGAAAATTACTGTAATTTTCACTATTCAGTGTTCTTGGTAGAAAATATGGACCGATCATTCGTTTTCTCAACACACCTATCCAAACATTTACAAACCAGCGCCTTTGCTGATTTCGCCGACGTACAACATGCTGATTCTCATAGTGCCAATAATGAAGGTTGTGAGAATTTAAAATTCCTTCTTGGTTGAAATGAGCTTCATCGGGAAATAAAACATTATGGAACAAGTCGGAATTGCTTTGAAGTCCATGTACAAAAATTTACTCTAAATAGGTCTCTCCTAGATGTAATATTTGAACCGGCTGTAGATGGTATGGATACAAGTTGTATCTTCGAAGACATCTAAGAACAGAGGATTAAGTGTGGCGTCTATTTCTTGATAACCAACGTGTACTGGGATTATTCTCATTATCCTGCAATAACTGTTCCTCCTGTTACCATGTAAGTGTTGTAGGTCGGCCAGCATGCAAAGAACGTTTTGGAGCGATATATCCTGTCTCCATAACACGTGTTTCTACATTTTGGATTGTTTTGTGATCTGGATGATGTCGGTTCGGAAATCGTTCTCTGTACAAACGCTCCACAGCAGGGGCGCTATCATTGTAAGCGCCTAAAGCTCTTATCATATCGACGTATTCTCTCTTAGTATACTCTGGCATCTTGAATTTAAAAATACTTTTGAAGCTTCCAATATTCACTAAATGGTATAACTCAAATAAACATAAAAACGTCAAAGTCAAGTAACTCAATGGCAACTACATTTTTTGTCTGGAACCAAATTGTTCAAATACAAGTTCATTAAATAAAAAAGAAAATGATAAGTTTTTGAGCGTTTATTACGGAGATAGTGAAATTCTGTTTTCGTTTCGGTTACTCGACCCAGACGGTTCTTCGTTTTCAATATATCAAGCTACTTTTTCAATTTGAATTTATAGAATCTAAATGAAAAATTCATAAATGTTAATTTTCATTCCAATTTCACGCGAAAATGGCTTCGCTTTCGGGATTTTAGTATTCTTCATTTTTGTCTTATTTTTAATTGTAGAACACATGTCCGAGAGCCGGGGGTGATTATTGACTCACCCTATATACAGGGTGACATAGAAAAAAGTGCCATGCATAGTGCTACGCGATAGAGGACACTAAGATAAGAAAAAAGTTCTTATGATCTTAGGTCCGCAACGCCTTCGTTTAAAAGAGATAGGGTGTTGAAGTTTAATTATTTTTTTGTTTTTTTCTTAATATCTTCTTACAATGACGTAATAAGCGGACGAAATTTTGTATACAGGGGCTTTTTATCACGCAGAATTCAAACTTGACCTTAGTTCTTTTATTACTGAAGAGCAGTGATCATATTACAAGCTCCCCCAAGACAAATCCGCCTATTTTCAAACCTCCTTTCAAAAAATTTCCTTACCACTCAAGAAAAGTGAGCCAGCTTGCCATCAAGCATAAAGCCCACTCTTGCAACAATGTCCAATGAAATATCTTCTAATAATGTGTTAAGGTTATTCCTTTTCAACAGTGCGACGAGACTATTAAGTTTTCTTTTTTAAACAGACATCTTCACCACCCATCTTCATCCAAACGCCTATGCACGTCAATAAATGTTCGAACATTAGGAACCTATCCTAAAGGACATCATTCTCGATAGATACGTTGAGCTTTGGCGAAATTTGACCGAGCTTCTCCGTAACACATAATCATGTCCCTGTATTCTTCAAAAGTATAGTGAACCATTTTAGGAACACGAAATAATATGTACTATTGGAGTGATGGAAATAACAGGAGATGGGAATTTACGAAAAAACAAACGAAATCTATGACACTATTGTCTTGTTACAGGTAATTTGTGTTCTTAATTAAGCTATTAATTGATTTTCTTATTGATTCTTCAAAATTACATTCAAAAAAGGTTCACTATAATTTTGAAGAGTACAGGGACATGATTACGTGTTACGGCGAAGCTAGATCAAATTCTTCCGAAGCTCAACGTATCTATCGAGAAAGATATCCATTGAGGCATATTCCTCATAATAGGACATTTATTGACGTGCATAGGCATTTGGGTGAAGATGTCTGTTTTAAAAAACCAAAAGTTAATAGTGGAATTTCCAAAACTCGTCGCACTGCGCGAAACGAAAAAACTGTTTTACGAATGGTAGAAAATAATCCGAGAACAAGCACCAGGAAAACAAGTTCAGCGGTACGAAATGTTAACCGTGAATCAGTTAGACAAATTTCCAATGCACAACTTCTTCGCCCGTATCATTTCCAAAAGGTTCAATCACTATTAGAACATGACTATCTTTCTCGTGTACAATTATGCGAATGGTTGCAAAATCAATGGCACGACATTTTTTCTTCAATTTTGTTTACTGATGAAGCTGGTTTTAGCCGTGATGGTGTTCTGAACCTACATAATATGCACCATTGGAGTGATGAAGATCCTCATCAAACCGTAATTAGAAGTCACCAATATGGGTTTTCTATTAATGTGTGGGCAGGTATAATTGACAATTACTTAACTGGCCCATTTCAATTGCCCAATCGATTAACAGGTGAACTGTATCGAAATTTCTTGGAGAATGAACTAAATACGTTATTAGAGGATGTTCCATTGGCTATTATTGGTAGAATGCGTTACATGCATGATGGCGCGCCAGCTCACTTTTCTCGATCGGCAAGGGAGTTTTTGGATAGGAGATTTGGAAATACGTGGATTGGTCGAAGGGGGCCTATACCCTGGCCAGCTCGTAGTCCCGACCTTAATCCCCTCGGTTTTGCATTTTGGGGATTCATGAAAAATAATGTTTATTCTCTAGAAATACATAATGAAGAGCAACTATGGATAAGAATTATGGAATCCGCAGACAGATTCCCTAATAACCCAGGAATCCTTAAGGAAGGATGATATGGTTTCGGTGTGATGTTGGTACTCCACTGTGCGGTTGCGGTTCCTTGATTTAGTTGTGACGTCACTGTAGGTAGGTCATTTAAGCGTTGACGACACTAAAGCGCTGTAACGTTAAGGCTGTGACGTCGCTTTCGGATATCTTCAGCAAAATTGCTTGCTAATTTTGGTTGCTATCTTCATACCATTAAAATTACTGTCATCCGTAGGTAGAGTTTGTCTTTGATGTTGCTTTAAAGTAGAAGACGTTATAAAGGACATGTTTAAATGAACGCCGACGTTAACGTAGTATCTTAGTAGTCTGCTTGATCAATTGATGCGAACAACGAAAACTACGTCAAGCGGGTCACGTTTGATTCCAGACCAGCGGACTTAGTTTGTTAATGTTTCACACCTGCATCAATTTTGTAGAAACGTTTCAAACACTGATCCTTTTGGGATTTTTTATGTACAGTTTTCTATAGCTTAAATATAAAAATACACCATAAAAAATCCCAAAAAGATAAATACTTTAAATATGTGTAATAATGGTGAAGGTTTACATTTTCATACGCTTGAACGTTTATTGAGGAAATTGAAAACGAAATTTCTGCATTAGAAAAGCGGGAATATTTTGTAAAATGATGCTGAAAAAAATATTGTTAGAGGATAGTATTGATGAAAACTGGTACGGACGAGAACGCCCTTGGTAAATGATCAATGTATCGCTACAAATAGAATGTTGTTGTCCTTAAACATATACTATAGCTAACAAGTGGACAACAATTTGAACATCTTCTAAACATTTTGTTTTTTTTTTAATCACGGCCCTTCATTATTGCTACTAAAATTTAATTGTTGCAGTGTTAAGTCATTGTTTTTGAAAATAAGTTACTTTGGCGCTTTTGGATAATTTGCATGCATCGGATGCATTTTTCTCGTAAACCGTTGGTCCTAGCTACTTCAATAAGGTATACCTTTCTGAAGCAGAAAAGATGGAAAAACAAATTTTTCCAGTCGAAAATGACATACAGTGTAAGGTAAAAAAGTTAGGATCGATTCAAACAAGATGGAAACCTGTATGTGGCGCCCTCTATCAGTAATAAAAGAACTAAGGTCATATTTGAATTCTGCGCGATAAAAAGCCCCTGTATACAAAATTTCGTCCGCTTATTATTTCATTGTAAAAAGATAGAAAACAAAAAAATAATTAAACTTCAACATCCTATATCTTTTAAAAGAAGGCGTTGCGGACCTAAGTTCATAAGAACTTTTTTTTTATTTTAGTGTCCTCTATCGCGTGGCATTATGCATGGCACTTTTTTCTGTCACCCCGTATATATATATATATATATATATATATATATATATATATATATATATATATATATATATATATATATACACAGGGTGAGTCTGTTTTTTGTAGACAAACTTTAACAGGAGATAGAACACATGTTTCTAAAAAGAAATGTTCCTATAAACATATGTCGTAGAAGGCTTCGTTTCCGAGATACAGGGTGTTGAATATAATTTTTTTTTCTCAAATTTTCATTATAACTCATAAACGAATGCTTAGATTTTTTTCATGTTGGGGGGGATAATGTCTATTAATTAAGGGGCACAAAACAAGCGATAAAAATGTTCACAAACTTGCACAGTGGCGGAGTGGAGGGAGTGCTCAACCCCTTTCATAAACAGAACTTCTACGCCAATGACTATTTTTTAAAAAAACTCCTCTTAAATTCAAAGGAATGTCTTCCCACATATTAACATGTTCTTCTTCTAAAAATTGTAGGAAATTTTCTGAATTTACACGTTGTGGCAAGAAATGAGGTCCAAACACGTGGTTGCCGTAAATTCCAATCCAGACATTTGTACTAAATTCATGTTGAAAACTTCTTGGTCGAATGGCATGTGGGTTTTCATGTGCCCATATATGCAGATTGTGAAAGTTTACGATACCACGACGAGTAAAACAGGATTCATCAGTCCACAGTATGTTGGATAAGAAATCTCTATTATTTTGAATGGAGTTAAGAACCCACCTACAATAATTAAGTCTTCGTTCGGCGTCACCTGGACATAAACCATGAACAGGTTGAAAATGATATGGGCGTCTGTGACCCCGTTTTAAAACCCGGGAAACTTTACTTTAGGAAATACCAAGAGCAACAGCAGTACGTCGAATACTTGTCGTGGGGTTCCTATTAAATTCACGCAATATACCCTCTCCAATTCTATCTCCTCCATGGTTGTTCTGTCGGCCCCCATCTACATTTTTCAAACACTGGTTAACAAATCGACGATGGATACTCACAAAAACGGAATGATGAGGTTGTCGTCTATTTGGAAATCTTCTCCGATGCTCCCTAGCTACGTACCTTGAATTTCCATTTGCGAACCCATAAATAAAATGAATGTCGGCTTGCTCGCTATTTGTAAATGTAAACGGCATGTTACACTAATTAAAAGCTGGCAACTCAAATGAAATAACTTTTTGAACTTAAAAACAATAATTAATAACAGTGAAATTATTCAAGATGAAGCAAGTGTTTGTAAAAAGTCAAACTGTCGTTTCAAAATATAAAATTTAATACTTACTTGTTTTCCAAGGAGTATCATATTTTGTTGCAATGAAATAAGGGTGCATCATTTAGTTAACTTAAGACGTTCTATTGTACGTCGCTGTGAAATGTGTATTGAAAAGAACCGTTTACATTTTGAACAAAGTGTCTAATTTTATTATACTAGTGTTATTGTTATTTATTTATAAATCGTTATTGCGAAGAATTCTTACTAATTTCACAATTATTAATTAAGTATTGTTACAATAATAAATAAGGATTGTTAAAATTAGTGTACTAAACAGATTTCAATTTACAAAAGTCTTGTATTTGAGTATGGCTTGATACAGTGGCGGCTCTTTAATGAGAGCAAGTGAGCAGCGGTCTATAACTTATTAGAATCTCACTTAAAAACTACATACATGTTTATGGCGAAATTGATACATACATAATTATACAGAAAGTATTGACCGCATAACAATAATAATTATGCATTTCTTTTTATACGAGGATAATAACAATGGATACTAAAAAAAAACCGATAACCCACATATTTATAAATGAAAATGTATTTGAAATTTTAAAGAAACGATCGTTAGGTACTAAAATGACTCTAAATGTTTTATAATCTCTTTTTTATTAAAAACTTTATATTCAATTATTCACATAAAGCACATTACGTAACTTAGTACCACATCAAACACTAAAAATCAAAATAACTCGGAAATGCACAGGAATTTCGAAACAGAAGAAGGTACATTATTTTTGTTAAACTGTATGTAGATAATGAAAATAACAGTTTTTTTAAAAAATAGTCATTGGCGTAGAAGTTCTGTTTATGAAAGGGGTTGAGCACCCCCTCCACTCCGCCACTGTACAAGTTTGTGAACATTCTTATCGCTTGTTTTATGCCCCTTAATTAATAGACATTATCCCCCCCCAAATGAAAAAAATCTAAGCATTCGTTTATGAGTTATAATGAATTTGAGAACAAAAAATTATATTCAACACCCTGTATCTCGGAAACGAAGCCTTCTACGACATATGTTTATAGGAACTTTTATTTTTAGAAAAATGTGTTCTATCTCCTGTTCCCGATCACTGAAATACATTTGATTAATCTCAGGTAATTTGACATTTTCTGTAATCCATTTGAAGCTGTCTACAATCCATCCGATATTTTCAGAATACATTTTACGCTTTTTGAGGTATATCTAAAAAAGGAGTAGTTTTTCTGTATTTTCTTAGTAGATTTTGGTTTATTTCCTATTTTGTCTCTTCTTTAGTCGAAACATGTTTATTACTAAGTCGCAATGAAACCAAATTGAGTTTCATAACGAATTTCCTGTAACAGCAAAATGGAAAAAATTAAATTAAACGTCCTAAATTCATGTTGGTTCATAATTTCCTTTTAAGCCAGAAGTATGCATAGTTCTAGATTAGTAACGAAAAAAAAATATTGCCATAATGCATACAAAATTAAACAATATAGAGCTAGAAAATTGTCTTACAAGATAACCTACTTTCTTTTAAGTTTAAAATCCCCAGAGGATGCATTATAATACCGGTAACGTTCTAATTTATAAAAATGAGAAAACTAAATTGTATGCAAAAAGGGATTTCAAAAATAATTAATCTTTATTTATAATGAAGATAAGGTATTCTTAATGTTTGATACAAGTAAGTTTGTTTAATAGAAGTAAATAAGAAAAGGAGAAATGTAGATGTACCTATTTATGTAAAACAGAGTTAGGTACTATCTTTCTAAAAACATGTAAACCCAAATTGCTTAATAATTATACAAAAATGTTGGTTTGTGTATATTATTTTGTATTTCATATAGAATGATAAATTAATCGTTTATAATCGTTCTTGCGAAATGATAACTTGTTTTATAACGGTTGGCGGAACTTAGTTTATTTATTATACAATGATAATAAATGCAAATTTCTCAAAAATTATTTTTGATTAAAATTAATTAGTTGGAAAGGTGAAAAGTCATAAATTATGTAATAAAACACTGAAAATGGACAATAAATTAAGCACAAATAATCTCATCACAAACAGGAGTACGTTTTGGGATTAATTAATAAGTAATCCTTGAGACAATTTAAAATAAAGATAGACTTTCATAATCAAACTTTTGTTATAAGTTTGTAAAGGGGAAGTACCTTTAGATTTTGCTCTTCTAACGACATGGTATATCCCTCGTTCGTAATTGCAATAAAAGTTTTAATGATTTGACTTTACAAAGACTAACTGTATATTACAATTTAATTTAGTTTCGTTCAACTTTCATTAAACTATTGTTTTCTGTAACTCGCTCATTTTATCTAACTCTGAATGGAGATATCTAGTTAGTTTACCACTTTAAGTAACTACTAATTGTAATTGGATGCAGTAAAATTGTCATAAATGCAATCTACAACCACTGATATTTCAAATTTGTTTTGTTCAAAGTTTTATTAAATTTCAAACTTTCTGTAGGAAAGCTTTAGTATTTCAGCGGGTACACTTTCAATTAATTGGATTTTTGAAACCTATAGATTGTCTAATAGTATATTAAAAATCAAGTTTGATAAGACCAGTCTTGCAACACGAATCCAAGTTTAAAGAAATGAGTGGCGTGGGCACGAGTTTTTAACGAATGAATGCTTCAAAGTCTTATGAAACACGTTTTTTTGTAATTTGCCCTTTTTAAACAAATTTTTTTAATTTAGTTGATTTAGGAATTTTTATGGCGGTTGGTAACGTCCTAATTTAAAAAATTTGATCCAGTCGCCTTTTGTGTTATCCAAATTGTGTCACAAAACACGAAAATGGAAGATAATCAAGATACTCTTGCATGTAGAGTAGTTTCAAAATGTCGTGGCGCTCGCCCCGCCATGCACATTTGATTCAAACGCGTCGAAATTATTCGACTATTCAACTTATAAATGTAGTCATTCGCTTTATTTACTTCACGTTGTATTCGTACGTTGCCGATTGAGTTTATTCCTTCTGTTTTATACAAAATCTGTCTTTCTCAAGACACTTTTTATTATTTCATCGTTATTTGTTGTCCAAACTGCCAAGTAAACGTTTTGAACATGAGTGGAGTAGTTGTTCACAGTCAAGCTCGTGAAATTATTTATAAATTGTATGAATGTATGAAGCGAGAGAAAGAATCAAAAGATTTTATTATCCCTGTCGATCGTGTGTATGAAAGATTAACAGAAGCAACAGGCATATCCAAAAGAACAATTAAACGCATTACACAGGAAGGCAGATCGAAACCTGAACGAAGTACATATGGTTCACATCGTAAAACAATAAACAAACCAGCAGCTAGATCAACCATCAACAACTTTGTTGAAGAAGTTGTTAGAAGAATAATTTACAACTTTGTGTATATCCAAAAGCAAAAACCAACAATGCAAAATGTGTTCGCAGCTGTCCAAGAAGAAGGGATACATTTAAGAGGAAAATTAAGCAGCTTTCAATCGATTGCGAAAAAGATGGGTTTCAAAATGGCAGAAGACTAAAGAGAACAGGAAGGCCTTGGTGGAAACTTCCGCAATAAGGGCGAAAAGAACCAAATTTTTAAGAAAAATGGAAAAGCACTTAGAAGAGAACAGAAACATCATTTATGGTGACGAATCATACTTGCACAGTTCACATACCAGTTCGCATGGGTGGTATGACAGTAGTGACAAGGGAGTGAAAGCACCTGTTTCAAAAGGACAACGCTTAATAATGTTACATTGTGGTGGTGTTAAAAGATTTGTACGAAATGCATTGTTAATGTTTAAATCGAGATTAAAGTCATGACGACATGAATTTTAAGAATTATATTAAGTGGTTGACCGAAAAACTTATTCCCAATCTCGAGCCTAATTCTATGTTAGTGGTTAATAACGCATCTTACCACAACATACTTACTGAACCTAATCCAACATGTGCCTGGAAAAAAGGTGAAATGCACAAGTGGTTAAACGAACGTGGGATTGCATTTGAACAAAGTGAGACAAAACCCGAACTCTGCGAGAAAATTAAACTTCATTCACCAGTTCATAAAAATTATTTAATCGATAAGTTGATGGCTGAACACGGTCATTCTGTGGTAAGGTTGCCACCCTACCATCCAGAGCTAAATCCAATTGAAAAGATATGGGATCAAGTTAAAAATTATGTAGGGAGTAAATAATATTACGGTTAAATTTGAAGTTGTGTGACAATAAATTTAAAGTCGAAGAGCTGATTTTTACTATAAATACAGGTGAAAGTGATGAAGACATTGATTACACCAGTAGTGACAAAGACAAATACTTCTACAAAAATATTTTCCGGTCAAACAAGGAGGGTCTCATTAAGTTGCACACTGCTGTGAAACGTAGTAGTTATTTCAACGTTTGTGTTCTGTCCTCCTATTAGAAGTATTTCAAGTTATAATATTACAATCACATTGAGAAGCTTCATTCAAGTTTTGATAGTACACATTTACACCTACAGACTATTACTTAATCTAAGAACTATCGAACAAACAATTCTTCACATTTTCCAGTCGGCACAATAAACTCATAGTGTGAACTGAGTAAATACTTGTCTTATTTGTAATAACACTTTCTGACACATATTTTAATGTAATGAGGCTAATTGATTGATTCTTGTCGTTGGTTCTTAAAAATATAAATATTTAGACCTGCAATCAACGATGAGTTTTAAAAACCGATTCGATGATTGCTAACATTAACAACCAAAAATCTTATCAGAAGTTATTCTTATTTTCTGTCTATCTGTTGGGTGTAATTAAAAGTTTATAAAACGCTGAACTTCATTTTTGCAGATCCTTGATCAAAACAGCTGTAACAGCCCTTTTTTGAGTTGTATTGAAATATACCGTAATTTAAGGTCTTTCATTCGTTCTGTTGTAAATATAAGAAAATTTTTTTAATTATTGAAATATAGGTATGTGGTAGGCAACTTAATTTGCATATTTCTTAATGGTTTATATTACCTCTTTAAATTATTTTTCTATTTTAGTATTTTTAAGATTTTTACATTCTGGTTTTCTTATTTACATTTTTATTATTTTGATGATTTTTCAAAGTAATTTGATTTTTTGTGCTTATTTCGCACATTATTTTATTTTATATTTTTGTGGCTTTGCAAACCACTTATTTTATTTCTGCTACATTTGTTTAGCACATTGTTGATATTTAGATCACATTATTTTGCCGATTTTTGGGACATTAGTTCTCGGGCAGATTATCTTTTTTTATTGGATTTACAATTTGCTATTGTTACAATAGTAAAATTTAAGATAACCATTTTGAGTTTACCTCTGATCGTTTATTTAACGTGGAATTTTCAAACTCTTAACCGTGGATAAGAAAACTAGTAATGCTTGTTTACATTTTTATTTTTGATTTGAATTAGTTATTTTAGTTTCCCTGAAATTGTTTTCGAAATTCTAGCTTTTGACTATTCCTGATTTGTTTAGTGTTCTATTCTTGGACGGTGCTTGAGGACTTCGGTTCGCCTCGTGTCAACCTCGATTAGTTCACTTCTCGATTGTGACTTCCTGATTATGACGTTTTGGTAGTTTTAGGGGGAGTTGTTGTGTTCGTAAGAGTGCATCATCCTTCTCTTTGCTACCTCACCTAGATTTCGATTTATTTAAAAAACGTGCGTGTTAGTTAGGGGTATGTTTAGTCTTGGACGACGACTGTGGAACAACATGAAACCTGAATCTCGTGATGGGTAGAGTGGCCTCTCTTGTTCTCCACGAGGAAGCGTCCTGAGCTAATTTGCCATGGAAATAGTCGTATCTTGGATTTACCGATTTTGACGCACCGAACGTGACTGTGGTGGTTGTGTGTGATCTACCTAGGAGGCTTGGTTTGAGATCACCGGGGTAGGGTAATGGAACCGCTCTCTCTCTCTCGGCCTCAAGTCTCGCGATTATTTTTTTATAGTTTATCCCGGAGGATTTTTAACTCTCGAGTGGAGTGGCATTTTGCCGTGATTTTTTATCGTTGCACCGAAAACTGTTCCCGGGTTCCCCGCCCGCTCACCCTTCAGGTCATGGTTGGTTTCCGTACTTTTTTTACCTTAGATTCAATTTTTTTACCGGTTTTCTCATTTTGCTCCTCTGATGGTGGTTTGCTTCACAAACCCCATCAGATAAAGTTTTTACTTTATTTTAGGGTTCGGGTCCTCTATCTCGACTAGTGGCGTGTGCGGGTGGTAGCGCGTCATTAGCTTTTATGGTGTTGCGAGGGATCTTTCCTGACCAACATCACCGCATTTTCCGTACTTCTTCGTACATTTCCTTTTTATTTTATTCACATTTTATTTTGGTATTACTGTTTACATTTTGCTTGAATTTTAATTAGCTTAACGTTTTTTATTTCCCTTAATTTTACTAAATTTGTTTATTAGCTTAGTGTTTGGAATCTCGGCTTTGGTGATCTCCGAGTTCAAATTTTTAGAGGGGGTGTGTAACAACCCCTTTTTGAGTTGTATTGAAATATACCGTAATTTAAGGTCTTTCATTCGTTCTGTTGTAAATATAAGAAAAAGTTCTTAATTGTTGAAATATAGGTATGTGGTAGGCAACTGAATTTGCATATCTTCTTAAGTGCATATTTCCTTATATTATTTCCTTAAATTATTTTTCTGATTTTTTATTCGCGCATTACGTCATCGTGACTTAATTCTTTGCGCAAATCCTTTGGCGCACGAGTACATCATCTACTTCCAAAGCATCCATTTTGGTTACTTCCTGATAAACGTTACGAGAAGCAGAAAGTTTTTTTGGGTTTTCCCTAAATTTTGTGTTAAAGTGCCATTAATTTGATGGTAAGATATCTTTTAACGCGTAATATTAAAAATTAAAACATTTGCTCTTTTCAGGAACTTTTTTTACTGCACTTTTTATTTTTTTACTGTTACTTTAACTTTTACATTTAATATTACCGCTTTGGATTGCACAATTAATTTTACTGTTGCATACGCTTTCATTTTATGATTGCAAATTTTATTGGAAAACTTCAAAATAATGCAATAAATGTTGGATTCAAAATTTAAAGAAGACATTTATAATAAGAGATAACTTCCTTTCATAGGTTGGTTTACTAAATAATACATTATTTCAAGATATTACGCAATAATGGTGCAAGGATAACATCACCTTGGTTGACCGTTTCGTAAACATTTAGATACCAGAGGTTATTAACAAATTTGTGTACAAAAATTTTACAAAGGTATTTATGTAATGATTTTTTTAGTAATTTAAGGATAGTTTTAAGATATATTTTATTTAATCATATCACATTAACTGTCAATAAACATAACTGTATATTTTTATTTTTTTATATTTTGTTAAAATTTTGATTGTTAACAAACTCGGTTTAGTTGTTCGGACATTATTAAAAATAACTTGGCGTCCGAGATCATTTTATTAGTATTACATACAATTTTTTTATTATTTATGTTCGGTGGAAGTAAGCGAGCAGATTTAGTGGTAATTAAGCAAATCAAAATATTGAACCTCCCTACTTAAACTACCGACTTGAGTCAAATGCACTATTTGTGGTGAATGGTTTATATTTCCAGCCAGTTTGACGATTTGTGTTTTGGAGAACTTATTTCTCTATTTACTCTTATTTCATTATTTCATTATTATATTATTAAATTTATTATACCATTTACACCACTTATTTTTTATACAGCTGATGTTGAACAGGTTAGGTTATGTTTACTAACTAAGAATTTATTTTAATGCAAATATGAAATAGGTAATTTGTAACTACTCTACGCCCCCTAAAATACGTGAAATTGCTAAAAATACGGTCGCAAATTAACTCACATCAAAGTTTTCCACTGGACGCATCCTATTTTTGACACAATTTGTAAGAGTAAAGCGGGGTTCACATTTGTGCATTTCCATGCTGCATTTTAAGGCGAGTTATGTTGCTGCATCTTTCTTGCGCGTTATGCTATTCAGATTACTGCAATTTTGTATGTATTATTATTACCTAGAGGATTTACTTTTTGCCAAATTGCCAAATTAAATTTACCCTACAAGTACAAATTTAACATGGATGTGAGGGAAATCGCTTTAACATTAATAATTGGTGCATCTGCAGCTTTATTATTAAATTGTAGAGACGTTGGTGGGTAAGATCATGGATTGAGGAACGGAAAATGAACAATTCTAATTTGTTACACAATAAATTGGCAGTGATAGATAGATAAAGAAAATTACAACAAATTTATTAGAATGGATGAAGATACCTTCAATGATCTATTGAAACTTATTGAAAATGATATTCAGAAACAGGACACAAAATTAAGAAATTCAATCTCTGCCAGAGACAGGTTATCTGTAAAATTGCGCTACTTAGCTACTGGCAAGTCTTATAAAAGTATTTCCTTTTCGTTCAGGATGGGACAATCAACAATTACTGGAATAATCCCAGAAGTGTGCGCTGTAATTTACCATAATTTGAAAAATGAGTATTTAAAGGTACCTACCTAGGTTTTCGTGTGTTATTGAATAGTATAAATTTGGACCCACATAAAGCCCAAACATTGACTCTAGCATGTATTGTACTACATAATTTTTTGCGGACGAGATTCCCAAAGACTTTAGATGTGATTCCAGACAGGCCTGAAAAAATTTTTTTTAAAACAAGTGATCATTTTTGCATTTTTTTAATTAATTTTAAGTATGTAGGACATAAAAAAATGAATGCAAAATTCACTAGATTCCAGTGGGTCCTAAAAGGGCCAGGCCCACATATAGGACCTTAGGAACATAACATACTGTATATAATTATAATTATTGATTGCTTTACATAAAAAAATTATGTGTGGTATGCACCAAAGCATTTAACATGAACTCCAACATCATACTTAAGACACCTGGTAGTAATCTTTGTATGACAGTGGCGACATTTCGTTTGTTTATTCTGAGAAATAATAAAATGGTCAATTCTGTCCGAACGATATATTTTCATTTTCACTGGGTCTTCCCTTAGAACTGCTACTTGGTTTTTTATTCCGTTGTAGAAGTGCTACAGCTACACATTCTCTGAACTGCAAATGGTCCACGTCAACTTTATTGCCAAGCGTTTTGCAAGGCCATATTAATACACTGCGTAATTAGGGAAAAATACCATTTTTTTCCACTAATGGAGGTACGATAAAGGCTTACGTTCTCATCACAGCGATCTACGCCGCCCATATACGCATTGTATTGTTTCACGATATGCGATTGTTCAATTTGAATAATCTTTTTGTCGCGCTGTGAGTATCTTTTTGTTATACGAATAGATTGGGCACCCAAAGCATTGGAACACATTGTGATTGTGTTGTTGTCGTTTAAATTGAACAGCAACAATATTACTTTCTTCTGCCATTCGATACTCAAATTGACCTCTTTTTTCCCTTGAGATCTACGGAGGCAAATTAATTGTTGCTACGTCTATTACAAGGGATTGTTCCAGTTCCCTGAATATTTTTATTTCGCAAGGAAATAAACAAATTACCAGAGTTGAAAAAATTATCAAAATAAAAGTGAAATTTGGGATCTTTCCACTTAGATCTCAATGTGTCTGCGTAAGTAAGAACAACACCAGTCTCAATCCCAAGTTCTGTATACAAAGATCCAATATGAGTAGATGCGCCCTGGTAGGGATCGAACCAGTTAACGTACCCTAATCTGGTACACCCTACCTAGAACTGATATCCATAACGAATCGGTTTTCACTTTATATATTGTTTCAGAGCATATCTCCCGTAGTAGGGAACCATTGCTTCATCAATACTGTGCGATTTTTGCAGAGGTGCATGTTCTAAGAATTTTGCATTTATATACTGACTTTCATAAAAATTACAACACCTAGAATTTATTGTTATGTATGAGTTGCTCGGCCATGATTTGTAATGCATTCATTTAGACGGCGTGACATGCTATCAATCAAGTGATCTATAGCTGCCTGTGGCATATAAACCCAAGCTTCTTGAATCCGTAGTCGGATATCGTGTAAGTTATCTGGAGCGTGTGGTAAATTACCCAGTCGCCTGCGGACCTCATCCCATACATGTCCAATGGGCGAAAAAACAGACAACCGAGCAAGCCATGGGATGACGGCAATGTTACCTTCTTCCAAACAACGTGTTGTAGCCCTTGCCGTATGAGGTCGCGCATTACCCTGTTGGAAAATGGGATTTTCCAGCCCCTGAAGATAAGGAAGCGGAACGGATTCTAGCACATTGGCAATATAACCAGCGGCGTTTAAGTTGCCACCAATGAAGACCAAGGGTGATCTGCTACCGTAACATATTGCACCCCATATCACTCCTTGTGTGAGGGCTGTGTTGCGTTCCACAAAAAATGTTGAATTTTTACGTTCTCCACGCATCCGTATGACCCTCCTACGACCATCGTGGGCTCACAAGCAAAATCGGGACTCGTCACTAAACACAATTCCATGCCATTCTTGCGCCCAATTCGCTCTTTCGTTACTCCATTCTAACCTGCGTAGACGGTGAAGTGGTGTAACAAGAAGACATAAAATGAACGATATGAACACAGCCCATAAGACCTTACCCGGCGATAAACAAATGACATTGGTATTCTGGGTCGTACACCTCTCATCCAATCATTTG
Source organism: Vesta saturnalis (assembly GCA_036346205.1). Classification (NCBI taxonomy): domain Eukaryota; kingdom Metazoa; phylum Arthropoda; class Insecta; order Coleoptera; family Lampyridae; genus Vesta; species Vesta saturnalis. Next base: position 11,846,010 of record JARFJB010001883.1, on the reverse strand, counting down.
CAATCGATCGAGTTGTTGAACATCTGTCTCTTGTGGTCAAAAGTCTTAAGCGACGTTCTTCGCGATCTGTAGTTCCGCGGGGACGTCCAGATCCAGGGCGACGTTGTTGCACCCCTTCCTCGGACCATTTGGACCAACATCTCAATACCGTTTCGGTTTACACGGTGAGCAATTTCTCTTAGCGAAAGGCCCGCCTCTCTCATGCCAATAATACGGCCACGTCCAAAATCAGTCAATTGGGAAAAATAGTGATGTTGACCTACTATTGGCATTGTTCCCAAGTTCAGAACGAAATTGTGAACAAACAATTTGCAAAATTGACAGTTAATTGCACACTGATTGGTTTATTTCTTCAAATTTATTGTTACTAAGTGCAAAGGAAAAAACAAAAAAAAACTACTAGCTAGATTTTATTCAAATTTTAATCATTTGTTCTAATGAAAGACATTGTTGACGAAAATTTCAATAAAATCGTTCAACAAATTCTAGGTGTTGCAATTTCTATGGAAGTCAGTATATGTGTCTATGGTCTAAGTTTTGCGAATTTGACATTTGTTTCCAAATTATTATTATCTGCGAAATGTAGATTACTCATGACGTATTCAAACCTATCTCTTGAGATGGCTTGGACAACAAGTTCATTGTGGCTATCTTTTTCACGTTTCCAGAACATTCGACGCATAGAGGGTTGTAGATATCCGCTCAGCAGTAGCATTCCAAAAAATGATCTAATTTCTCTACCAGAAATATATCCTTGCTTGTTTTTCTGGTTTGCATACCTAAAAAATTACATGAAAACGAATGAGATAATGATAAAGAAAAATGTTTTTTTCTACATGTTCGATTCATTCGCCATTAGTTGAAGAAGGTCATTATCAAACAAATTCTGAAATAATTCAAGAGGTTATTTCGTAACTGTCACAGCAGAGACATCGGGTTGCCATTCGTCGTCGGAATCAATCGTTTCAAAATGTTTATTCGTCCATTTCAAGTCAGTTCTCTTTTGCGTTTGGGAACTTGCTTACCTTTGCGTTTGGGAACTTTCTTACCTTTCTTAGACAGGCGTTTTGCTACTTCGGAAAGTGGCATGTTATACTCATCGTCATTAAAATTAGTAGAGGAATCAGCTGTAGTTTAGATTTAAAAAAAAAATCGAATCGACATACTCCATATGCCTAGCGTCCTAAATATAAGACGACTTCAAATCTACTTATCTAGGTAACCTCGAAGTACAATGCAACATAACTTATTATCACAAGCAATTATTTTTAACCTTTAGCACCACATAACACTTTTCATATTTGTGAAACAACATTTAGTATCGAAATACTTACCCAACAAACCCTATGTGACTGTCGTTCAGTTTGAGACATGTAAACAAATAAATTTTACGGGCAAAGTGGTACGCTACTGTAAAAATACGGTTACTCCCCACGCTCGAGCTTCTCCGTAACTGATTTGTGTGGTGCGGGATCACCTATGTATCAATGGAAATTTTTGGCGGGCTGTTTAAGCCCTTAAAATATTGATGGGCGATTCTCTTTTCAATATAACTTATGTCAACAAGCAGGGAACAGTGTAACAACCCCTTTTTGACTTGTATTAAAATATACCTTAATTTAAGGCCTTTCATTCATTTAGTTGTAAATATAAGAAAAAGTTTTTAATTATTGAAATATAGGTATGTGGTAGGCAACTTAATTTGCATATCTTTTTAAAGGTTTATATTCCCATAAATTATTTTTCTGCTCAAATACGTTTGCGCAATACGTCATCATTCACTTAATTCCTTGCACAAATCCCTTTGGCGCACGAGTACATCATCTAACTTCCAAAGCCTCCATTTTTTACCACTTCCTGATGCACCTTACAGCAGGAAGCGTTGTTTTTTTGGTTTTCCTCTAAATTTTATGTGAAAGTGCCATTAATTTGATGGTAAGATATTTTTTAACTCGTAATACTAAAAATTAAAACATTTACTATTTTCAGGCACTTTTCTTTTTTTTACTGTTACTTGTATTTTTACTTCGATTTACAATCTAATTACATTTTAAATACGCATTTAATTTTATGATTGCAAATTTTATTGGTAAATTTCAAGAAATGCATTAAACGAATTATTCAATTTAAAGAAGAAATTTTTAAGAGATAATTTCAGTTTTGGGTGTGGCTGATAACATAAAAGCATTGTTATTGCATAATTTGCGCAACATTACACCAAGATTACGTCATCTTAGTTTGCAGTTCAGCATCATTTTTTTATAATACCAGGGATCCTCAAGAAGATTTTGTATATATTGTACAGGTATTTATTTTTAATGATTATTAGTACTTTAAGGATAGTTTTAAAATAAATTTTATTTAATCATAATATTAACTGTCAATAAACATAATTGTAAATTTTATTTTTTTTACATTTTGATAAAATTTTTATTGTTAACAAACTCGGTTTAGTTGTTTCGAGATAATAGATAAAAAATAACTTGGCGTCCGAGATCATTTTATTAGTATTACATTGCAATTTTTTTTATATTTATGGCAAGTGAAAATAACAGCAGAAATTGTGGTAATTGAGCAAATCAAAATCATTGAACCTACCCTAATTAATTTACCGATTTGAGACGAAGGCACTATTTGTGGTGAATGGTTAGTATCTCCAGTCAGTTTGACAATTTGTGCTTTGGATAACGTATTTCTTTATTTCATTATTACTTACATTTATTTTTTATTAAATTTATTATACCATTAACACCTCTATTTTATAACAGGTCAACTGCATCAGCTCTAAATAATCGAAATGAATTTGTTGTGTTGAATATGTAAACGGTGTAGGAGCAGTATATTGGCTGAATGACATAGCATAGTATTTTCTGTAATCTGCCAGTAATTGTACAGCTGAATGGGCGAGGTCTGCTATAAAGCCCTGCATTTTCCTCTTGCTTTTTGTTGACTAAGGGGTACATGCCCTTGCTACTGATGCTTGTGATGAACATGGGCTGGTATTAATAAAATCATTAACACCATATCCATCCAGTTCTTCCAGTGTGCCTTGAAAAACAACGTCCTCGTCATCTACATTGCTTGTACCATCGTCCATGTACATTTGGGCTCCCTTATCAGAACAAAAACAATTACTAAATCATTCTTTAAAAAAGTTTATAAATACTTACTAACGGTTCAATATTAGATTAACTTTCCCGCATTCGATCGTATTCATTCTGAAATCGCAGCATGTCGAAACACCGTAGGTATCTGCTGGTGCAACACTGGATATACATTTCGTTAATAGGGCTACTTCCTTTTTAAACTGTGCACGAAGTACGTGTATTTTTTTAATATCCTGATCAATCAAATTACGACACTCCACTGGGTACTTTTGCATTAGCTCCTTTTATATTGACTGAATTGCATTATGGCGTTTTACTTTGTTCTTATATTCTTTCATTTTGTTAATGTACAGTAAGGATTTCCCTTCATATAAAATTATAAAGTCCTTCACTAATGCGCGCGTCCACGAAAAACACGTTTTTCACCGCTCATTTGCAACACAACATTCATTTGGCCAGCGAAGTTACAAAAAAACAGGAAGACAAATCGTCCGATAAAATTCAAAAGCATATACTTATTTACAACTATAAATAGCTGACGCACTTTGAATTGCCAACTTAATTGTAGCTATTGGTAAGACAAACACTCCTAGAAATATTACTAAAGATGCATAAAAGTAGAACATCTTTTAAACCATGCATGCGTATCAAAAATTGCAAGCAAAAATGCAAAATGTGAATGTGAGAAATGCAAGAATGTTAATGCCGCATCACAGTTGCAGCATGGAAATGCATAAGTATGAACACTGCTTAACATGCATGACATAATTCCGGATCAAGCTTTGCCAACCTAAAAATTTTCGTAAAATCTTCCGTGAATTAATGGCTATAATGACATCGGACATGATGTATGTCTATTAAAGCATGAAAATGGAAGCAAATTACAATCATATTAAGATAGAAAAACTTACACATTTAGTCGTTCTTACGTTTCAAAATATCCAGTTGAAAACTATATCTTTTTAATTTCATAAATATGTCATTATAATTTGTGAAGGTTGTGAACTAATTTTACGTTGCACTTAGTATAAAAATCAGCAGTTATCCAAAAGCAATTAATTAAAAAAGTTTACTATATGATTGAAAAAAAAATCAGTAATAAAAATTATTGTTTTAGATAGCATAAATGATAATCCGATTTTATCACGACGGTTGAGGTTTATAGCTTTCAGACGGCACGATATTTTCAGGGTGATTTAGACCAACTCACCCAGACGGTTTTTATTTATAGTTAAATCGATTGTAGGTACTAAGAAAATTCTTTGCAATAATTTTTCTTGTTTTAATTTTTTCTCAACGAATTTGGTACAGAATTTCATATCATTATTATTGTGTGTTTTTATTTTATAACTTCAAACACGAGGGCAGCTTGATAAGTCCGTGACTTTTTTAATTAAATACATTTTTATCGGTAAACAAGCAAAAAAAATAGGCGTCTATTTCAATGATGACCTCTTCATTCGACCGAAATCTGTTACCGCCAAGCCAATTCTTGAGGTGTGGAAACAGGAAATGGTCGTAAGGGGCTATATCTGGAGAATATGCTGGATGGGTTCGTAGCTTAATTTAGGGATTTTTGCCATGGTGACTACAAATGAATGCACGCGAACATTGTCTTTATACAGCAGCACTTTTTTCTTAACCAAATGCAGTCTTTTCTGCTTCAAATCAGTATCGAATCCGTCTAAAAGTTCTGAATAATATTTTCCGGTAATCGTGTTACCCTTTTCAAGGTAAATCGATGTGAATGACACCTTGTGCATTCCAAAAAATTGTGGCCATGACCTTGTTGGCCGAAAGAGCCACCTTGGTCTTCTTTGATGCACGTTCACCCGTAGAAAACCCACTGTCTTGACTGTTCTTTGGCCTTTGTTCGGATTGCGTCTGGATATCGCCAAACAATCTTTCTGATTTATCCGCTCAGTATGAGGTGCCTACAGCACTTCTCCAATCGTCCAATCTCATTCCATGAATTTTATCAACGATTACTGGCGTGACGACTTCTTTTGGGCGACCTGAACGTTCGGCGTCACTTGTGCTGGTACGACCACAACGGAACTCAGTAAACAACTTCCTAACCATTGAAATTGATGGGGCAGAGTCCCCATAGGATTTATCAAGGCTTTCCTTAGTTTCGACAATGCACGCGAAATTCAAAGTCACTGACTCATCAAATTGGCCTCGTCGAATATTTATTTATTCGATTTCTTAATATAAAGATAAGTTCGTACATATTATCATTAAACTTATGCTAATGGGGAGATTCTCACCACAAAACAGAACAATATGATTCTGATATTCCTGATATTTTTTCAAAACATCTCCGAAGACTATAATAATTTTGCAGAAATTTAAACTATTAATTACACTTAAAATTAGACATATTTTTAATATGAATATACAGGATGTGTAGTACAAGACGCAGTCGTGTGCTGGTCCTATCACTGATATTTCAAATAAGAAATATTACATAAAAATTGCTTAAAATCAAGTTCTCCGCTTTTTTAAAATTGTTTTTAAAGATGGTGGATTTGCACATCAACTTTATTTTAAATAGAACACCCTATATACTATTGCATTTTTGGATCCCTTGTGAAATTTAAGGCTCACCTTGGTATCCAAACAACTTGTAAAAAATTAAACCGCCATATCCTTGTTATCAACAATTTATAAAATTGTTGACAAACTGTTAAATTTTTCTAGTAAATTCAAAACCAATTAAGTATGTTAGGTTATCACAGCGTTGCGTTGATTTTAACACATGGAGTTAAAATTAAGGTAAGTTTACACATACAATATTTTCATTGTATAGTAAAAATTACTGTTATTAAATATTAACGGAAAATTATTTCTTACTGGATTTGTTATGATTTAATTTAATTTAATTGGCACGTTAAGTTGCTCGCTGTGAATACCTTTACCACTATAAATTAAAGTTTTTCACAACTTTGGACATCAATTATAATTTAATTAAATTCTGTCAAATTTGTATTTTGATTGTGGCATATTCAATGTTAATATTCGCCAATTAAAAGGTGTGCAGGTTTGTCATTGCCAAGGGGGATTAAAAATATTTCACTCATTAAAAATCTAACTAATCTTTATTAAAATAAAATTAGATTCGGTAAGTTCCCTAACAATTATAGCAAGCTTATATTTATCTTTTCACATTTCATATATTTATTTGATATGCTAGTTAATGTCTTCATCATTTACTGAAGAAGATAACTGTAATTCTTATAGAAACGTTTAAATGTATAAAAACACAGGATTGCACACATAAAACATAAGTATTTTAATAACGAATGGTAATTGTGAAAGTTTGAATTTTCACATAAATGATGATACAACTTGGCTTCCGAAAGGATCAATCTACCTCTTCCGCAATTTAGAGACAGACTTCTACATGCGCTTTGTCATAATTTAGATAATAAAGATAAATGCATAGGATTATTTCTAGATTTAGTCAAAGCTTCTGACTTTTTTGAAAACTAGACAAATATAATTTTTGAGGAATTATACATAACTTGTTAAAGTCACACCTGTACCATCGTAGTCAACTTATGAGAATTAATAATGTAAGGTCAGAAAACGTAACAACTGCAACCGAATTTGCTTATACATATCAGTTTCGGCTGACATCTTCAGTAATAACAAAAAAGTAGATTAAAAAACCGGCACTGATAACACAAGAAGGTCAATATATGACAAAAAATTAGTCGTTAGGTTACTATAAATTTTGTAAAATGGTGTTGTACGTTTCTGAAATATTCTTTATTGTAACAAAAAGAATGTGTTTATAATCTTGTGAAGGTAAAATGTGGGTGTAGGTGTGAGAGCGTGCATACGTGCGTGCGTGCGTGCGTGAGTGTGTGTGCATGTGTGTGTGTGTGTGTGTGGGGGGGGGGTATAGGTATGGTACGGGCGTGGGTGTATGTGTGCCAAGATAACTTAAAAATAATTATCAGATTTAGAATATTTTTGTCCTATCACATTTTTCTTAAAATCCCCTTATAAATAAAGGTGCTTTGTACAAGGGAGTTAATTACATTTTGTGAATATCTCGAAAACTGCTGACATAATTAAACAAGGTGAAAACACCTTTACTAAAGATAATTATAGATTAATTTCGTTGGTGAAGGTTTCCTAAAAAAATTTAAAAGTCGCTAGAATAACTCTTTCTATTTGAGAAAAACTCTCAACTATATGTATATGTATACAGTGCGGTCAGAAAGTAACGGATACATTCATTATTTTCGAAATCGATAATTTGTGGTCAAAATCCTGCGATACGTCGATTTTTTGTTTGGATTACGGACTTTATGCTGTGTCGCACATGTAGATAGCGCTGCGCACTTTCCGGATATGACGTCAAAGTTCATATTTTCAACTCTGCATGTTCTTCGTGGAAATCGATGAAACTTTTTCCTGAGTTCAAAAATACCCCATTTATTGGGATTATTTGAAACGGTATGCGCCATATTAATTATTAAATGTGGCATAATTCGAAAAGTGGTGCGGTGTTAGTCAAGAACGAAACCGGTGTGATTGAAATGTAGGCTTCTGTCAAAACAACAAGCAATTAGGTAACTCGATATGGACTTTATTTTTTATTTTCAAGCGGCCGAAAACCGCTTATTTATGTATCGTTATAGGTAGACTTTAAGTACCTATTTTTGTCACCGGAAGACTTTAAAAACCCATTCAAGTCTTATTTTATGTTTGTTTTCATTCAATTTATGTTTATTTTAATAAATGTTGTGCACTGTTTAATACCCAGACATTGAGAACCTCGTGAAGATAGGGGAAGCGTGGTACATCGTTCGAGTTTAAGGTCTTCGACTTAGCAGTTTGCAATGATTGTCGTCAACTGGAACCTTTGCGCCAATTTGTTTACACCCAGCATAATATTTATTGCTTTTTTTACTGTACAAAAATTTGCAATCGTATGTAATATGCTTAATTGGGTATATATGTTTTATAGATTTAATATAAGCGGAAATATAAAAAATTATCGGTATATTAATTAACTCTTATCCTTATTTGCTAATGTACAACGATAAGTGCATAAGAAGGTCGTGATTATCAGCTGTTTTTTTTTTTTTGTTTTTGAATCCAAAATTTTTTAATTTTTATAATCATATTCTAAATTGTGTGCAAAGTTATGATTTTGGGTTTAATCCTCACATCAGATTTATGTTGTGTTACACGATTTTTTAGGTTAGCAAAGAAGCGTCGATATAAACTTTATTGCAATAAATGGTATTAGTCAATTTTTTCCTTGTTAATCGTACCTTCAATTATTAATGCAACGATTTACAACGTTTACTTAAAGTTAAACATTTCGGTTTTAAATCAAACGCTTTCAAATCTTTAAAAGACCCAAATTTACTTTGGAAATAGAAAACAGAAATTATATAATATCCTTTTTGGACACAACCAGAATTACGCAAAATAACACTTCCATCGCAAGCTAGTATCAAAAACCACAATACATTTTCAATTAATCCATCCTGATCAAATTAAAGGTTTTTTTTAAACTTTAATTATTTCTAATCCCCAATTTTTTTTACGTTATAAAAATCACCCAAAAAATTTTAATGAAAATAATTTAAAATAAGCTGCTGGCCACTCGATAGTGAATAGTGATTTTTAGGCAAAATTTAATGTTAAATACTTTCAATAGGAATGCAAATTCTGGAACGCGACTTGCAAAATTTAAGAGCTATTTTTTTTCGGATTAAGCTGCATGACGTATATTTATCGTAGGACCATAGGTTTATTATATACGGGGTGATCAATGAAGTCATGCAAAAAATCAAAAAGTTTGTATGAGTGAAATTTCGGCAACAAATTTTTTTGGTCGTTGCAATATGGTTCGTTACTAAGCTAACATCAATATCTCTAGGCGTTTTTGCCAGTTTTTGGATTAAGGTCCTTAGGACTTGCACACAGTACTCAACATAAAATTTGGGTAGCAAAATCTTTAAAATGCTATAACTTGACATTGCATTGACGGTTCTTGATGATTTTTGCGGATTTGGAATCCGTGTTTCACGTAAATTTTCCATGGTCGAAGCATTTTATTTGAGGGTTGAAATTTACACATTATACCGGGTCGATAATAAACAAAAACGTAGGGTACGACGCCCTCTAAGGTTTGGCATTTTAAGTTTTTGTGAAAATAAATTCTCACTTCAAGTTGTTTTTATTTAATGTTCTTTTCACTGTTCTGTCCGAAACTCACACCCCACTTTGTTGTCTCAAAGAGTCATTCAGTTTTACTGAGTTCTTTGTCCACCCTCATGCCCATAATTATGATCGGGTGTAATTTCTACGCGACGCGCCAATTTCAAAGTAGGCATTGGAAAAAAATGTGTTGCTATGGAATTAAAAACTGTTAACATTATTTTAGAAATAATCTGACACATTTCAATGTTATAATTTTGTAAATTTTAATTAATATGAGGCGTTTAAGCACGGCAGAAAGGGAAAATTGCAATCGACTTCTCAACGAAGGAATGTCAAAAGAGCAAATTGCGCACATTTATAATGTTAGCTGAAAGACAATTTATAATTTGAACCGACGCGTCGCGTCGATACTACTGGTGATCATAATTATAGGCATGGTGGTGGACATACAAAAAAAAATAAACCAAAGAACCGAAAGTATTTTAATGGGAGAAACTATGCAGAATAAAACAAAGAACTCCAGAAAACTGAATGACTCTTTAAGACAATAAACTGGGGTGAGAGTTTCGGACAGAACAGTGAGAAGAGCATTAAATAAAAACAACTGGAGATGAGAATTTTTTTTCACAAACATAACATAATGCCAAACATTTTAAATTATAGAGCCCGTCGCAGAGCAAAATGTGTGCCGTTATTACAACACCATAGAGCGGATAGGCGGGCATGGGCAAATCGGCATGCGAATTGGGGTACTGCAGAGTGGAGCCATTCTTTATTTACTGACGAAACAAGATTTAATTTGTTTCACTTCGATGGCCGAATGTTAGTTTGGAGAGAGCCAAATTAGCGATATTTGGAGGAAAATATGGCCCCTCAAGAGGTGGTGGAGGTGTTACAGTGTGGGGAGGTATCATAATAAATGATAAAACCGATCTATTCATTACCAACCAAATCGTTAACGCTACTGTTTATCAAGAGGAAATTTTGGAACCTATTATTGTTCCTTTTGCTCGAAATTACGGCCCAGAATTTCTATTGGTGGATGACAACTCTCGACCTCACAGAGCGCGAAGGATCACAGAGTTTTTGCAGGCACAGAACATCAACAGGATGGACTGGCCTGCAAAGTCTCCGGATCTTAATGTCATCGAACACGTTTGGTCTTATTTAAAACTTAAAGTAAGATCGCGCGATGTACCCCCTGAAACCTTAGAAACGCTTAGTAAGGCCATTCCTGAAGAATGGGAGAATATTACACAAGATTTTATAAATAATCTTGTGGATACTCTACCAAATCGATGTCGGAAAGTAATACGTCGAACAGGAGGACCAACAAAATATTAGTTTCTCTTTTTTTATTAATGTACCTAATTTTGGTTAAATTATTACCAAAGATTAGGTATTTCAATATAGGACAATTGGCATTTGATATTTGCCGGTTGCTTTCAATGGTCTCGTCCTTTTAACACGTTGTTGCCAACAATAACCCAATTTCATTGTAAACTCCGAAAATGCAAGGTTGCATTTCGCATCTTTGACGAAGTGGATTGAAAACAAAAATCAATGGACAGACAATTTATGTTTTTCAGACTAATTTTTTTTTATTTATTAAAAATTACCAATACCAGTTACCACTAGGTATCCCTGTCCATACATACCTAATAGTTGTTATTACAGTACACCGTGTTTTTTTAGGTATTGCAGAAACCCTTAAATTAGGTTTGGAATTATAAATTTCTTAAGAATTGACTTTTGGCCGTTGTTAACCATTCTTGTATATTTTAGAATATAATGTAATAAACTTGTTCTTGTCGTTACGTTTTTGTTTATTATGGACCCGGTATAATGTGTAAATTTCAACCCTCAAATAAAATGCTTAGACCACAGAAAATCTACGTGAAACAAGAATTCCAAATCCGCAAAAATGATCAAGAACCGTCAATGCAATGTCAAGTTATAACATTTTAAAGATTTTGCTACCCAAATTTTATGTTGAGTAGTGTGTGCAACGCCTAAGGGCCTTAATCCAAAAACTTACAAAAACGTCTAGAGATATTGATGTTACCTTGGTAACGAACCATATTGCAACGACCAAGAAAATTTTTTGCGGAAATTTCACTCATACAAACCTTTTGATTTTTTGCATGATCACCCCGTATATAATAAACCTATAGTCCTACGATAAATATACGTCATGCAGCTTAATCCGAAAAAAGCTAGCTCTTAAAATGTGCAAGCCGCGTTCAAAAATTTGCATTCCTATTGTAAATATTTAACTTTAAATTTTGCCTAAAAATCACTATGTGTAAGTTCGAGTGGCCAGCAATTTAGATAAGTTGACACTTATAATAACCAAATTTCTGATTATATAAACTGGCAAGTAAGGGAAATTCGTTATTTAAAAAAAGTTCAAACATGCGTTTCTAAGTTTAAGCAAAGATTTATCGTTATATTCAAAATTAAAAACAGCGATTAACAAAGAAAACTTGACTAACACCATTTATCTAATACCATGTAAGATTGTAATAAACTTTATACAGGCACTTCTTTGCAATTCTTAAGAAATCGTTTAAGACAACATCTTATGTTGCTTTGAATGAGAAACATGAATTTTATTACAAAAGTTTTATATATCGAAAACAAACAGAAAAAAACGGTTGGTTAATAGGACCAATACGAGATTTTGCATGAAAGTGGAATTTTATATAATAGTAAAGAATCCTATAAAGTTTTTGTTCTAGTATAAATAAGTGCGTCATTTGACAGAGTTCCTTATAAAGAAATCAATGAAAGATTAAATTGTTCACATTAATACAAGAAGCATATTGACATATAGGTACACAATTTCAAGAACTTTTCGTAAAAAGCTTCATACATACAGCTACCTACTTTGCCAATGCACGTTTCCATAATACAAATATAAGTTAAAGTTCACAATTTTGACCACAGTTTAATAGCATTTTCAAGACAACCAATTTGTAACATTAAATTTTCTTTGCAATCGTAAAAAATAAAATCATACAACGCATTCATTTTTATATGCTACTTAAATGTCTTTTTGTTGTTTCTTTCAGCTGGTTTTGCTGACCTTAAATCTTGAAACATCTCTTTAATTCTTTTACTTAGCTTACAGTTATGCAAATGGTGTCTAAAACATTTTATACCCCTTGCATTCATCCTGCAATTATTCGGGTATATTATATTTTAAATACAATGTTGTAACAATCATGTTTAAAAACGTTTTACACGTTTATTATATTTAAAATATTCGTTAAAATAATGTAGCACAATAGTAATTACGTTTGCCACAATATGAGATGGAGTTTTTAAAAACGAAATCAAATCAGCACTGCTTCAATGTTTTATCCATCACGTAACGGCACCCCACGGATCGACAGTAAAGTGCAATTTTGCGTTAGTTGCCATAGCAGCGGAGGCAAAATAGTTCCTGCCCGTTACCACGGGCAGGGGACGCAAAATACATTTCTGTCCGCTCAATTACTTCTAACAGTGTGATAAATTTCACTCTGAGCTGATTTTTCAGCAAGTTTACATACAAATGAATATAGGTACATAACCTCAATCTTTTGTACCGAATTCAACGAATTGTACTTAATTGCAAAATATAATTTGATAATTAGGGGAAGCCGTGATAAAGAGGACTAGCGGGGCACATAGGAGCAGTCAATTTATTTCAAAATTAATGTAGCTTCCCGCCGTGTTTCCATCGCTAGAGGTTAGCACTTCCGAGTTCTATGCCTAACAGTACTATTAGGCGTATATGTGTTTTATGATCATTTAAGTCTATTTGAGGCTAGTTTTTCTAATATTTATGTTTATATTATAGTGTAGAAGAAGAAAATTGTTCTATGCTAATGTACTGCTCTTTTCACATATGAAACATAATACCTTCAACTGTATTTCTATAAGAGTAAACTGTTAAGAAGTAAAAAATGTGGTTATAATCAGCTTTGAGGTATGCATGTACTCGAGGCAAATAGACCAGGTGCTACGGGGCACTGGGACCTTGTTTCTATATGTCCCTAGAGATTATTAATTTAGAGTACCTAAGTTTACTTACATATATATTAATTTCTTTAGATGAGAAACTAGAATAGACCGATGCCATTGTGGTCAGAAACCGAAACGGTAGCCACAGTTAATGCAGCGCAGAGTGCATGCGTATAAGAGCGACTTCGGTAAAGTATAGTATTTCTAAACCGTGCCTAATAAGGCAATTAGTTAGAACAAGTGCGGATATTGCTGTTCTGGGCCACTCTCCATGTAGTTGATAGATCAGTTTTTGCAATTCGAGATGAAAATGTGGAATACCTTTTGGATATGCAACCACTAGACGTTCGGCGAATTGCTTTTGAAGAGGTAATCAACTTGGGAATTTCGCATCCATACAATTAGCTGGAAGATACTGGTTTGCTGGATTCCTGCAGAGACTTCAAGGACTTAGCGCACAAAAACCTCATGGCACTAACTTATGCAGAGCGAATGGTTTTAACTGCAATGCATAGATTTTTTGATCTACTTGAAGAAGTTATGAAAAAAATTAATTTTACGTCAGATATTATGTGCAAATTTAGGAAACCGGCATTAGTACAGTGCAAAAGTCTTGCAAGATATTAACAAAAAAAGGTCAAAAACTACGCCAAAAGGAAGGAAAGAATCCTCCGAAACAAGCATACCCGTGAAAGAGAATTTGGAGAGGCTAGAAAGGTATAAGAAAGTAAATATGATAAAATCACGCACGGAACTGGAAGGCATAAAAGAAAAAAGTCGAAAACGGTAACCGCAGCTCTGAAGTAAATAAAAAAACTGGAAGAGACCAGTTGAGAGCAGTGCCAGAAACTTAGATCTTGAACTGCTACAAACGATACAAGCAAAACTAAAGGCGAGAACTGAGGACAACGTAAATGATGACGGCGAAACTGATTCAAAATGCCTGTAATGTGGTGAGGTCTATGCTCAAAGTAAAGAAGGCGAAGGGTAGATTAGATGCCATAGATGCGGTAAATGGGCACACGATGGATGTGCAAGCGTAGACAGAAGAAACTAAGAATTTACATGCAGTGTTGGCTTAGAGTAAACAGCGGTTCCTTTTACCCCAAGACTAGAAACAGGAACACAGTTTTTTGTTTTGTTAAAAGTATTGAAAGAATATTTTTTTATGTATTTTATGTTTGGAATAGTGAAGAATAATAAATATTGTGTAGCCATATGTATTTGTTTTCCTTAGATGCGTATAATTAAAGAAAATTGTTTTTGTTGATTAAACTACAACAAAAATTATCACTTCATAAAAATATCGTACAATAAGCAATCCGAAATCCAACTTTACACTTTTCATCTGTGAGGTTAACAGAAAACTGTTACAAGAATTTATTGCTCGATTTTCTGTGCAAGGTGTCTATTATCCGCCATTTAGGATTCATCTTGTATGTCCTACGTGCGTAGCGCATTTCATTCAACGAAGTATGTACCAAATGTTTATGAAAAAAGTAACCTACAGTCAGGGACGGCCCAAGGTAAAACGCGTCTCGATGCAAAGATTAAAATTGCACCCTTTGAAGTAAATAATTAGCAATAGCAAAGCAAGCTTCCTATATTCCAGTCTTTCGGGTATGTCTGAAACTTGAAAAATTCAAGCTTGCAGGTACCTTGCCACAAAAGTAACTGGTTACACACACACACACACGCACGCACGCACGCACGCACGCACGCACGCACGCACGCACGCACGCACGCTCGCCCGCCCGTCCGCCCTCCGCCCGCCCGGCCGCCCGTCCGCCCGCACGCCCGCCCGCCCGCCCGCCCGCACGCACGCACGCACGCACGCACGCACGCACACCGCGCGCACGCACGCACGCACGCACGCACGCACGCACGCACACACACACACACACACACACACACACACACACACACACACAATATATATATATATATATATATATATATATATATATATATATATATAAATATAAGAATTATATAACATCAAGACAATAATAGGGTACATACAGTGTAGGATTAAATCGAGTGAAACTAGCTCCATCGATAACTCAGGTGGTTAAGAGCCTTACTCTAGATAAGCAGTGGTCGTGGGTTCGAGTCCCACTCGAGGCAATTTTGTACTGTGTACGTTGGTAGTTTTACTAATTCCCACCTATTACTGTTATGACTTTGTCATCACTAGCACTTAGTTGCATTTAGTTTGTAAGTCTTCCTTTAATTATTTATAACTACAGCTACATAAAAATTTAAGGACTTACTTCTAACTTATAATTGAATTATAATTGTTCTAGTATTCAATTTATCGCAAATATCATGTTCTATTGCAATTAATGCTAAATCAACTTAAATGATTTTGGAATAAATTAGATCTTAGATAAGTTTTAATTAATTGTAATCGAGAAAATGAACGTTTTCCACTTGCCACGGATACAGGTAATGCTAACAAAATGCGTAATTCTATACACGTATTGACAAAAGTTGAATCTAAATCATTCTGATATATTGTAACGAATCTAAATACGAAAATGAATTATTTATTAAAATGAAACCTACAGTTATTGCATTTTATAATTGTGTTGCCATGTACAGTGCTTTAAATTCCACAAATCGATTTTGATGTTAAAGCTGGATTTTTGCAATTTTCATTCCGGTAATATGACGACACCGTTAGTAGGGGTGCTACATCGTCCAGGGTACGATTTGGCTAGTAACCAGTCTGCCCGCTGTGGTATTTATTACTCAAGAGAACAGAACAATTGCCCCTGATCGACTTGGCTACAAGGGACGGTCAAGGTCAAAACAGACAGGCCCCGTTGCTTAAGACTGTGCAAAGAATGAACGGCGAATTGGTACGTGGAATGCATGGTAAAGAATTTGAAACTGTGAATGTAATGTACTGAAGGCAGCTTGATATTCTGTGTGTATAGGCCTAGTACTATGATCAGGAGTTGAGACTGAAGTGCATGGCGCAAAAGGAGTTGGGGTGATCGTAAGTCAAAGAGCGAAAAGATGTGTTAAACAGTACGAATTAGAATCTCCCGGGTAATGTGGGTTAGAATGAAAGTGGAGTTTAGAAGAATTTTTCTTATTGCATTGCACCGGTGAATGGAGAAAGAGACCAAGAGTGTGATAACTTCTGGAATGATGTAGAGTACTTGATGAACGTATGTAGGCCAAATGAAAGAGTAATGATATTGGGAGATATGAACGGATGGGTTGGTGTACAGAGAGAACATGCTGAACGCGTTCTAGGAAAGTTCGGCGACCAAAGGGTCTGGAGAAGGAAATCAAACGTAGTGCGAACTCCAGAATTAGGGTAGATAAACTAGTAGGTAATTCTTTATTATAAGTGTTTTGTAACTGTGGTTTCCTATTAGTGGAGTTGATCGGCCTATTTCCACAGTTTATGCTTTTTGAACGCGACGTTTCGGAAGCGGACTCTGCTTCCGTCATCAGGCTTAGTCCTGGGAAGGACTGTTTTCGCACTTGAGTCGAATTCATATGTTGTATAATTTTTGCTCAAACCCTTGACTACTCTTAGATTCGAACCCGGTACCTTTCACTTACTAGTCTTTGCCACTGAGCCACGGAGTAATCCAATATATATATTTTAGAACTTATATATATATATTAAACTTTTTCGTGGTTGCGCAGAAGTTTATTGCGCATGTTGCGCCGTAACTTCTTGCGCAGGTGTATTGCGCTTAAGCTCTTCGCGCATTATTGGCATCCATATGGGTTTCATTTCTACACTAGCTTGGCTTATTGGATTTTCTGCTAGTGCGATGTATGTGGCTTCTTTGAGTTTTCGACGAGTTGTGTTCTCGTCCTTTGCCACTATCTGTATGTTATCCCATTGGATGTGGTGGTCTTCATTCCAGACATGTTCGGCGATTCTTGATCTTTCTATTTCTCCCTTGCGGACGTTGTTCTTGTGTTCCTGTGTTCTCACTTTGAGTGGTCTACTGCTCTCTCCTATGTATGCTCTGCCGCATTCGCATGGTAAGTTATATACACAATTCTTGGAATTTTGATCTGCATTGTATGGTTTGGTTTTGGTTAGTATTCCCTGAACGTTCTGGTCGATTTTAAGGCAGTGCGTATCTTGTATTTGCTGCCTATCCTTCGTATTTTGTCGGAGGTACCTTGTATATATGGTATTATCGCTGTATATTTAGGTTTTCTTTTCGGTTACCCTTTCCCTGTTTAGGTTAGCTGTTAGATCAGGGTAGCCATTTTCTTTAAGTGTCCTAGCGATATTTTCTTTTCTTTGTTCAGGTCCTCTTGTTTTGAGCATACAGTTTTTGCTCTATCGTACAAGCATTTTGCCACGCCTAACTTCACGTTTTGTGGTGATTGGAGTTGTAGTGTAGGTACCTCCCCGTGTGGGTAGGTTTCCTGTATACACTTGTCGTGAAAGTGTTATCATTCCTGTGTACAAGTACATCCAGGAATGGCAGTTTTTGTTCCGACTCCAATTCCATTGTGAATTTTATGGAGGGTGCGCGGCTATTTAGATGATCTAGGAATTCATCTAGCTTATGCTTGCCGTGTTGCCAAACTACGAAGGTATCGTCCACGTATCTAAGCCACATCCTTGGTTTCTCTGTGAATTCGGATATCGCTTGGTCTTCAAAGTCTTCCATATATATATTGCTCACTATGGGTGATAGTGGGGAACCCATCGCCATCCCAAACTCTTGTTGATAGAATTTGTCTTCTACCTGGAAATATGTAGTTTTTATGCATATTGTCAGAAGTTCCATTATTGTGTTTACCGAGAGTTGCGTGCGTTCGTCTAACGTTTCATCCTTTTCCAGCTTGTCTCTTATGATAGTTAGTGCCTTATCGGTAGGCACATTTGTGAATAGGCTCACAATGTCGAAGCTTACCAGTATTTCTTCGTGGTTTGGTTGGAAGTTTCTGATGGTTTCCACGAAGTGCTGCGTATTCTTGACCATAGACTCGGTTTTTCCCGATAAGGGTGTGATGATATCTAGCAGATAGTGTGCTAATGGGTGGCAAGGTGAATTTCTCGAGCTCACAATTGGTCTCAGAGGAATTCCCTGCTTATGGATCTTTGGTAGGCCGTACAGATGCGGAGGTTTGCTGTAGTGTGGGGTAAGTCTAGTTCTCTGGTAGTCGGAGAACCCTCCTTATGTTTTGCCAGCGTCAGGTATATCCGTCTTTAGATTGATAGTGTGGGGTCTTTTGGTATTTGTTTGTACTCGCCCCCGTCCAGTAGTTCTTGGATCTTACTGTTGTAAGTGACCATATCCATTACCACAGTCGCGTTTCCTTTGTTTACCGGGAGAATGTTGATCGATGGGTCATTCTTAAGGGAAATGACCGCTCTCCTTTCTAGGTTATAGAGGTTAGGTTTAGTTCGCCTAGATGAATCTAGGACTGATCTAACCTTACTTCTGTATTCTTCGGCTTCTTCAGGATCTAATTTCATAGCTGTTGCTTCGACTGCGGTTATTAAATCTATTTTCGGAATATACCTAAGTGTTATCGCATAGTTCAAGCCTTTGTCCAGAACCTGCACTTCGTTTTCGTTCAACTGTCGTTTGGAGATGTTTATGACAGTGTTTTTTCGATTGACGTTGGTTGGTTCCTTCTTTTCCTTCATTAGCTTTTCGAGTTTCTTCTGTTGAATTGCCTTGTGCATTGCCTTGGTCTTCGAATATTTACTTCTGGTAGCCGTATTTATCCTATCAAAGTCTTGTTCGTTCACTAGATTTCGAATGGTTTCTCTAATCTCGTTGGATTGGTGTTCGAGCCTATTTCCACTCCACTAATAGGAAACCACAGTTACAAAACACTTATAATAAAGAATTAGTAACTCGGTACGGCCCCGAAGTCAAACAACTTTACAGAAATCTTGAAACATCAATGAACAAGCTAGCACTAGAGGAGAACCAGCTAACCTTCCTCTGCAAATCCCGTTATAATAACGTAATACCCACCGGGCTAAACATCAAAACTCCGATACGCAGCCGAAAAATATCAATAATCGCAAAGAGAGCTAGCGAAGCGTTAGTCAAAGAGCGAATCAAACATCACCGTTTCAGAAAGTACCAGCTCGAACACCAATCCAACGAGATTAGAGAAACCATTCGAAATCGAGTGAACGAACAAGACTTTGATAGGATAAATACGGCTACCAGAAGTAAATATTCGAAGACCAAGGCAATCCACAAGGAAATTCAGCAGAAGAAACTCGAAGATGCTAATGAAGGAAAAGAAGGAACCAACCAACGTCAATCGAAAAAACACTGTCATAAACATCTCCAAACGACAGTTGAACGAAAACGAAATGCAGGTTCTGGACAAAGGCTTGAACCATGCGATAACACCTAGGTATATTCCGAAAGTAGATTTAATAACCGCAGTCGAAGCAACAGCTATGAAATTAGATCCTGAAGAAGCCGAAGAATACAGAAGTAAGGTTAGATCAGTCCTAGATTCATCTAGGCGAACTAAACCTATCCTCTCTAACCTAGAAAGAAGAGCGGTCATTTCCCTTAAGAATGACCCATCGATCAAAATTCTCCCGGCAGACAAAGGAAACGCGACTGTGGTAATGTATATGGACACTTACAACAGTAAGATCCAAGAATTACTAGACGGGGCGAATACAAACCAATACCAAAAGACCTCACACCATCAATCGAAAGACGGATATACCTGACGCTGGCAAAACATAAGGGGGAGTTCTCCGATTACCAGAGAACTAGACTTACCCAGACATCAGCAAACCTCCGCATCTGTACGGCCTACCAAAGATTTATAAGTAGGAAATTCCTCTGAGACCAATTGTGAGCTCGAGAAATTCACCTTGCCACCCATTAGCACACTATCTGCTAGATATCATCACACCCTTATCGAAAAAAACCGAGTCTATGGTCAAGAATACGCAGCACTTCGTGGAAACCATCAGAAGCTTCCAACCAAACCACGAAGAAATACTGGTAAGCTTCGACATTGTGAGCCTATTCACAAATGTGCCTACCGATAAGGCACTAACTATCATAAGAGACAAGCTGGAAAAGGATGAAACGTTAGACGAACGCACGCAACTCTCGGTAAACACAATAATGGAACTTCTGACAATATGCATCAAAACTAAATTTTTCCAGGTAGAAGACAAATTCTATCAACAAGAGTTTGGGATGGCGATGGGTTCCCCACTATCACCCATAGTGAGCAATATATATATATATATATATATATATATATATATATATATATATATATATATATGGAAGACTTTGAAGACCAAGCGATATCCGAATTCACAGAGAAACCAAGGATATGGCTTAGATACGTGGACGATACCCTCGTAGTTTGACAAGTAAGCATAAGCTAGATGAATTCCTAGCTCATCTAAATAGCCACACACTTTTCATAAAATTCACAATAGAATTGGAGTCGGAACAAAACTGCCATTCCTGGATGTACTTGTACACAGGAATGATAACACTTTCACGACAAGTGTATACAAGAAACCTACCCACACGGGAGGTACCTACACTACAACTCCAATCACCACAAAAACGTGAAATTAGGTGTGGCAAAATGCTTGTACGATAGAGCAAGAACGGTATGCTCAAAACAAGAGGACCTGAACAAAGAAAAGAAAATATCGCTAGGACACTTAAAGAAAATGGCTACCCTGATCTAACAGCTAACCTAAACAGGAAAGGGTAACCGAAAAGAAGAACCTAGATGTACAGCGATAATGCCATATATACAAGGTACCTCAGACAAAATACGAAGGATTGGCAGCAAATACAAGATACGCACCGCCTTCAAATCGACCATTACGCTCAGAGAAATACTAACCAAAACCAAACCATACAATGAAGATCAAAATTCCAAGAATTGTGTATATAACTTACCATGCGAATGCGGCAGAGCATATATAGGAGAGAGTAGTGGACTACTCAAAGTGAGAACACAGGAACACAGGAACATAAGAACAACGTCCGCAAGGGCGAAACAGAAAGATCAAGAATCGCCGAATATGTCTGGAATGAAGACCACCACATCCAATGGGATAACATACAAATAGTGGCAAAGGATGAGAACACAACTCGTCGAAAACTCAAAGAAGCCACATACATCGCAGTAGCAGAAAATCCAATAAGCCAAGCTAGTGTAGAAATGAAACCCATATGGATTCCAATAATGCGCGAAGAGCTTAAGCGCAATACACCTGCGCAAGAAGTTACTGCGCAACATGCGCAATAAACTTCTGCGCAACCACGAAAGAAGTTTAAATTATATATATATATATATATATATATATATATAAGTTCATAAAAATATATATATATATATATATATATATATATATATATATATATATATATATATATATATATTGGATTACCCGTGGCTCAGTGGCAAAGGTGTCAGGCTAGTAAGTGAAAGGTACCAGGTTCGAATCTAAGAGTAGTCAAGTGTTTGAGCAAAATTATACAACATATGAATTCGACTCAAGTGCGAAAACAGTCCATGCCATGCGGATATGTGGAAGAGCGACTGGAAAAACGAATCGGTAAAAATGTAAGAAAAAAAATGCGTACATGGCGTAAAGTATTAGGAAGAATACTGATTGATAAAGTACGAGAACCTACACAAACTAAGATTTAGGATGTGCAGGGTAGCTTCATGCCATGGAGAGGATCAAATGGTTGCTCTCCAGCAGGTGATCGAAACGTGTTTAAGTGTAAAAAGAAAACTGTACTGTGCGTTTGTAGATCTGGAGAAAGCATACGACAGAGTGAATAGGGATAAGTTGTGGGAAATATTGTATGAATATGGCGTAAATAAAGGTCTAATAGTCGGAAAGTATACAACGGAAGCCCAGTATGTGTTAGGGTGCGAGGAAGTGTGAGAAAATACTTTAATATTGAGCAAGGAGCGCGACAAGGCTGTGTGATGTCACCGTGGTTGTTCAATGTATACATGGATAAATGTGTTAGGCAAGCATGTACCGATACAAATGGTGTAATTGTTGGCGACGTAAATGTACGAGTTCTGGTGTATGCACATGACACAGTTTTATTAAGTTACAGTGCGGATGAGCCGTAAACTGCTCTGAGGAAGTTTGATACAGTCTGTGAGAGCATGGACCTAAAGGTAAACGTAAACAAAACTAAGATTGTGGTGTTCAATCCTGAAGGTGGAAAGGAGAGTAGAGTATTTACTCTGCAAGATGAAATTGTAGAACAAGTGGACCAGTTGGTATATCTGGGTAGAATGTTTACTGTAGATGGTGCAATGGATGGCGAGATTGGACGGAGGGTCAGTGCTGGAAGGAATGTGATTGGAAGTATGTGGACGATAATGAGAAACGAAACCATGAGCCTAGCTGCGAAACAAGCAATTCATAATGGCGTGTTTGTCCCGTAACTATTATATGGAAGTGAGGCATGGGTATGTCAAAAAAAGCACGAAAGAAAAATAAATGCCGTGGGTATGAGATTCCTGAGAAGCGCATGTGATAAAACAAGAAGGAATAAGATAAAAAATGAATGTATAATGGAGTATGGCGAGGAAAAGGCGATGATGAATAGATATAAAAGTAGTACATTACGTTGGTTTGGTCACATTGAGAGAACGAACAAACGAAGCAAATATATGTGGGTGATGTTATAGGTAAAGCCAGACCTGGTAGGCCGCGTAAAACTTGGCAACATGTAGTACAATGTACGATAAAAGAAAGAAATATACGGAGTTTTAAAAATAAAAGGAGATGTCAGAGAAAATGTATGAATCTTGCGAAATCTTGTATGAAGAGATAGGAAAGCACGGAGGAAGATTGCGAATGAAAAACAAATAAAATGCAGGGATTGCTTTGCCTACCCCGCAAGGGAATGGCGTGAAGGTTATGTTATGTTTGGATGAATCTCTTAAGCGGTCTTCTTTATCTCCGCCTCCCGTAATGTTGTGTTATTTTGCGTATCCGCGTTGCTAGGTAAATTTTATTCTGTCGTACAACGTAGTATACTGAGAATTTTAGTACTGATTGTGCACACAAAATAACTTGAATTTAACGGTTGCACACAAAATTTTGTCCACCAATTTTCCTTTCGGCCATCAAAGTAGCATACAAATAACTATTTCTTATGCTTCTTATATCATTAATATTGATTTATTATTATATCAAAGAGTTCTAAATATATTTACTATTTTTTGATTACACATTTAAACACTCATAGTTTTAATGTAAAAAAATAATATTTCTACTTTGTTGTTTTACCTTTAGAAGAAGGTCCGTATAAATGTTTTATTATGTCTGAAAAATTTCGATTTTAGCATTGATAACATAGCATCCACGTAAAATACAAAATCTACGGTAGAAACCTGCATTATCTTATCTCCATCAACTTCATTGATACTGAAACCCACTAGACATTAATGTCGGGTTTCATTAGAAGCGAACACATATTTGTATAGCACTGAATCTTTTTATTTTGTGTTCTTTGATAAAATGTACAAAGTGAACAAGATAATACGCAGTAACATACAGGAAGTAGTATTATAATAATGATAATGAACCGATCAGATGTGAGCACATGCCACATAGTACAATAGTAATCATATTGAATGTAAACATGAAAATTTAATTATGTGGAACGAAACAATTCAGTAATGTAATAAATGTATTTTCATCTGAAACTAAACGGTGCAGTTTATTAGTTGTTATACTATAAAGGACCATCAAAAAGCATTAAAAAGTAAAGAACCTTTTATCTTTCTATGGGATCGTTAAAAAAGTAGTTTAGTTTCAAATCTTCCTTACGTAAAACTTTATCCTTCCTGAAATTTTCTTTACGTGTGGTTTATTGGATAGAACGCAAATTAACATAAGAATAGCTTAATTATATATGTAATGTGCCCAGAGCGAGTTTACCTTATCTTTCTAGTAACACGCCTCTTAAACGATATTAATTTTTCGGCCAATTGCAATATATACCGTATATGAGGAACTTAGAACTAAAACATTGAATATTTACTCTCTATAACGTATAATTTATACTGCAATATACTATATTTAACTACATGTTGTGTATTATGCTATTAAATTCAGTTACACTTGTGAATATATCCAGGATGTCTCAGAGAGACCGTTCATTAGAAGTTTCTGGGGCTGTGGCCAAAATAAAAACTTGAAAATTTAAAATTAGGTATAATTGATTGCGTTCTCTTTAACTAAAATATTTTCAGACTTCTAGCGCTTCTGGTAATACCGACTGAAACGTATAAATTTAGAGATTATTCTCAGGAAAAGATTTTTATTTTAAAAAATTCATACGACAAAGGCATCTTAAAACTATAAACTTAATTGGATTTTAACTTTTATCTCAATCCAAATAGGAGGTACAGTCCATTTTATAAACGCCAACCAGCTGTCAAGATTTCGGAAAATAATATTTCAAAAACCGTAATAGACGGACATGGTATAGTTTCAATAAAAAAGATTCAAAATTATGGTTCCCGTTCAAAAAATGCAATAATATATAGGGTGCTCCATTGAAAATAACAAAGTAGATAGCGCTAGAAGTCTGACAATATTTTAGTTGGAGAGATCAATAATATCTGATTCTAAATTTTCAAGTTTTTATTTTGGCCACAACCCTATAAACTTCTAATGGACGGTCTCGTTGAGATACGCAGTATATATGTATCTACCCTTGTGCGAACTCACATCAAATCAGCTGATGACGTATAGTATAGTTCTCGTATAAAGCATAGTTTCCACGTTTAAATATTAAAATACTTGTTAATCACGTCGTTTTTTTATGTTATTCAGAGTAGTCACAATAAAAATTTATTTATCTGTTATTTTTTTTGGCATATGTGAGTTTCGAACATCTTTAGTTTTGTTTCCTTTCCTTTTTCAATTTATTCTCTCACGTTTAATTAATAATTCTGTTGACAATTGTTTTTTTGGGTACAATTATAATTTTATTTGTGTGAGGCTAGAACAATTTATTCTTTGGCGCATTATACAGATATATTTATTAAGTTTTGTTTTTACCATTCGTGTTTTGCGAGACCTATCCGAGCACTAGGTTTTATGATTTCATATTATGATAATGTGGACGCTTAATTTAGTCACTGTTCGCGCCACTAATTAGGTATATCTTTTTGTGTTATTTTACTTGTAGTCACGTTAATTTTTATTTATTATTTTTTACACCAACCACCTGTTTTCGCCTTTAAATTTTGTTGTAAAAAAGAACCCGCACTGGATATTTCATTTTCTTTTTGTTATAAATTTAATTCAATATATACTTATGCATTTCGTCGTCCACTTTAATTTTAGTTACACAATTAACCTTTTTTTTTGTTATTTTGTCTCTATCTACGTTTACGCTCCTTCCTTTCGTCTACCCTTACGGGTCAAAGATTGCTCTTGAAGCTGGAGTAGTATTATGCAGTTTTGTAGGTTCGCTGTGGTTCGTAAAAAACATACAATTAAGCTTCTGGCGCCCTTAATTCTTTTTGTCTTGACAGTTATCGTGGACCCATAATCAATACCGACTCGAATCTTTTGTCACACCCACCACTGAGCTATATATATATTTCCTTCTTTCTTCTTTACTACTCCTTTTTATTCCTATATATATATATATATATATATATATATATATATATATATATATATATATATATATATATATATATATATATATATATATATATATAAATAACAGGTCGGCTGAAAAGTTTGTAGGCTGACACATAGATGGCGTTGCTAGAATTAAATCCATATGATTGATAGCAGTATGAACCTTCAAACGATGCGTGCATAAATTTGCGAGATGTCGGATGATTGGTTCGTGAGATATAGCATTGCGAGTTAAGCAACTTTCGTTAATTTGAAAAGAATGGATAAAAAAGAATTTCGTGTGTTAATGAACCATTGCTGTATCGTGGAAAAAAATATTGTTGAAGCCAAAGCTTGGCTTTGGAAAATCAACCGTTGAGAAGTGGTATGCTGTATTTAATAAAACTAATAAATAAAAATATATTTGTGGACCAGCTGATGGTGTATATGGTGTATATAGTATAAATTTAAACGGGGCGAAATGAGCACCGAAGATGATGCACTCAGTGGACGCCCGAAAGAGGCTGTTACGGGCGAAAACATGAAAAAAGTTCACAAAATAATTATGAATAACCGTAAAGTGAAGATGATCGAGATAGCTGAGTCTCTGAAGATATCAAAAGAGAGTGTTGGACATATCGTGCACGAATATTTGGACATGCGAAAGCTGTGTGAAAAGTGGGTGCCATGCTCACAATCGATCAAATGCAACAACGTATCGTGATTCGAAGCAGACCTCAAAAGAATGCTCGCTGGAAAAAAGATTCAGCACTAATGAAAAAAAAAACTGAGGCCTATTTTGAGGGTAAAGAGAAATCGTACTATAAAAATGGTATCGAAAAATTGCACAACCGCTATAATCATTGTATCGCCCTAGAAGGCGACATCCAAGGTATATATATATATATATATATATATATATATATATATATATATATATATATATATATCATATAAAATTCGTTGTTGAAGGGCATCTACATTGTTTGGGAATGGCTGTAGATCATTTATTCTCCATCCTACCATACCTCACAAATGTTCGATTGGTGATGTCTGGCGAACGAGTAGGCCATGGAAGCATATCAACATTACCAATATTTAGAAGCTCCATAGCATCCCGTGCGGTATGCTAAAAACTGGATTTTCTATTTATTGAAGCTCTGGCAGTAATACTGGTTCAAGAACGTTGTTAATGTACCAACTTGCATTTAATGTTCCCTCAATAACTACAAAAGGAGATCTGCTTCCATGGTAGATAGCCCCCCCCCCCACACCATCGCACCGTAAGAAGATTTAATGATCAGTTAATCCTATTCATCTATCACCAATTTCCCTTGTTGATGAAAAACGATCCCGAAGAGCATGATCTGTGGTGAGTCTAGGAAGTCCGGGACGCAACCGTCGTCGTTCCTCATTATTTTCTGACCGTCTCAGCCAACATAAAGAAATTTTGGCGACACTGTCACACAATTGTCGATGATTACTTGATTAATCTTTACTGTATCTTGCTGAAATTTTCATCGTTTCTTAATAGGTATAAAATACACGTTCTCTGAATTTGCATTTAAAATACATCAGCGTTTACTACATGTTCATTTATTTATGGCAGCCAGTATACACACACACACACACACACACATATATATATATATATATATATATATATATATATATATATATATATATATATATATATATATATATATATATATATATATAGTTTTAAGATGCCTTTATCGTATGAATTTTTTAAAATAAAAATGTTTTCCTGAGAATAATCTGTAAATTTATATGCTTCAGTCGGTATTACCAGAAGCGCTAGAAGTCTGAAAATATTTTAGTTAAAGAGAACGCAATCAATTATACCTGATTTTAAATTTTCACTTTTTTATTTTGGCCACAGCCCCAGAAACTTCTAATGAACGGTCTCTCTGAGACATCCGGGATATATTCACAAATGTAACTGAATTTAATAGCATAATACACAACATGTAGTTAAATATAGTATATTGCAGTCTAAATTATACATTATAGAGAGTAAATATTCGATGTTTTAGTTCTAAGTTCCTCATATACGGTATATATTGCAACAGCCAACATAAAGAAATTTTGGCGATACTTTCACACAATTGTCGATTGATTAATCTTTACTGTATCTTGCTGAAATTTTCATCGTTTCTTAATAGGTATAAAATACACGTTCTCTGAATTTGCATTTAAAATACATCAGCGTTTACTACATGTTCATTTATTTATGGCAGCCAGTATTATATATTATATATATATATATATATATATATATATATATATATATATATATATATACATCATTTGTAAACTAAAATTTAAAATGTTATAAGCCAATATTTTAGATAATCTAATTATTAAGCTTTTAACTCCCAGCTTTGTTGATTTTAAACGAATGCTAGAGGTTTCTCCCATGATGTTTTAGCTGTTCGGGAGACATGGTTGAAACCTAATATATCAAATAATTTTAGTCATGTTGATAGCTACAATATTACAGGGAGAACCGTGACGGTAGAGGCGAAACAGAGATATCGGATCAAATAGAGGAATTGTGGGTAAGACGTTATTCATAGGAAAGTGGTGATTGTAGTAGTTTACAAACCTTCGAAATGTTCTGGTTCTTTGTTTATAAATGCCTTAAAGACGTCACTTACAGATATGTACACGGATAGAAATTTTATATTCTGTCTTGGTGACTTTAACATTAATTATTTAAATTGTAGTAACTATCAATGTGTAAATGTATTTTCGATTTTTGGATCTAAAACAAATTACAACCCAACCTACCTGAGTTACTCTTTCTAGTTCAACTTTAATAAATTATATAATAACTAGAAGTGACTGTGACGTTGTGGAAACTGAGATAAGTGATATGCACTGATCATTGCTTAGTACCCTGTAAAATTGAACATGGAACATGTTAAGCCAGTAATTTGCATTCTTTAGATTGGAACATGACTTATAATCTACCGACTGTTGATGACAAAGTACAATTTTTAACACGAATATTTTAGGTTTATTAGACATACATGCACCTTTCAAATCGTCCAAACTTACAAAACGTACACGCCCTAGTTAACGGATACTATTAAACATAGGATTAAACTAAAAACAAAGGACTGCGTTTTAAACGGTGTAAAATCGCATCTCACTGGGCTTATTATAAATCACTACGCAACTTAACAAACTCCGCTATCAAATCCGAAAAAAAGGCATATTTGCAATTTATACTTAAAACAAAGGTACAAAATTAATTTACGCCAATTTGAAAAAATTTGTTGATTTGGTCAGTAGTAATAATATAGATGATAATTTAGGTTTAATTAATGAATATAAAAGTAAAGTTCGCGATGACACTGCTGATAAATTCTCATTTATTTGCGTTGATGAGTTAATAGTACATACTATTATAAACAAAATAAAATTCTAGTCGTGTGCATCTGATGGTATCGGTATCAATGTTTTTCATTTGTGTTGTCCTTTTTTGCTACCATATATTGTACATATAATTAATTACTGTATAGATCACTCCGTCTTCCCATCTACTTGGAAAGCAGTACATGTGGTTCCAATACCCAAAATCAATACAGTACAGAATTTTAAAGATCTACGTCCTATAACTATCTTACCGGCTTTATCTAAAATATTTGAAAAAGTCCTGGGGAGTCAACTGAGATCCTTCTTAGATTTAAATAACGTTCTACCTAAGACACAATCAGGATTTTGTTCAGGATAAAGTTGTGCTACAGCAACTTACGGTATAGTTGACGACGTAATTGCTGAGTTAGATAAATGTAACCTAACAGTTCTAATCGTGATCAACTATTCCATAATTTACTCTTGCCTACACTAGGACATAAGGATTAAACCATTAAACGATTGTGCAGTAGTACAGATACAAGAATACTGAAGTAATAGAAAACAAAAAATGGTGCTCAAAGGAGTTGAATCGGGTTCCTTAATGTTATGTAAAGACGTGCCACAAGATTCTATTTTGGGTCCACTATTATACACAGTTTATACTTTTAATTTGTTTTCTAGTTTAGAGCATTGTAAATATCATTTTTATGCAGATGATACCCAAATGTATTATTCATTTCCAGTAAAGGATGTAGATATAGCTATCAAAAATATTAATGAAGACTTTGGCCATGTACTACAAAATTCTTATAACCATTCGCTTAAAATAGATGCAAATAAAACGTCCGTTATAGTATTTGGACACAAAAAAGTTATACAGAAAATACAAAATAAAATTATTCCTCATATAGGTGACCAAACTGGTCCAATATCCGGGTGTGAAAAGAGTTTTAGTGTATATGTGGATAATGAGCTACGGTTTACGAGGCATATTGATGTTCTCATCTCTAGAGCGTACGCATGCTTGCGATTTTTATACTCTAAACGCCATATTCTGTATATGAGACATAAAGCAATATAGTGTGACTCTCTAGTTTTATCACATTTTAATTTTTGTGAGACAGTGTATGATCCTTGTTTGTTGGCTAGGCACTGCGAAATAATTCATGTCTTCGATTTATTTTTAGTATTAGAAAGTGTGATACGAAACATTAAATAGACTAGGTTAGCTTAACATGGGACAAGGTAGATATCCACATTCATCTTGTTTTTACCACAAGATCATCTCACGTAAAACACGCCCATATTTATGTAATAAAATCAGCTATCGTACTGACATCCATCACTTACATCTGAAATACAAGGGCTTACTCTCAGTTCCATCTTTTAGTTTATTACTATTCAAAAGGTCTTTTTCTTATAACATCTGCAAGTTCTGGAA
Organism: Vesta saturnalis; assembly: GCA_036346205.1. Lineage (NCBI taxonomy): Eukaryota > Metazoa > Arthropoda > Insecta > Coleoptera > Lampyridae > Vesta > Vesta saturnalis. The sequence continues at coordinate 11,815,229 of JARFJB010001883.1, read as the reverse complement.
TTACTATAAAAATTATGAATTAATGCCTTTTAACTCGTTAGCGTTCAAACGTTATATTAAAAGACAGATGGTGTGTTTGCCAGTGCCTGTGACTATTAGTTTGTAAGTCCATACACTAAATAATCAATGAAAGCATTTATTATTATTATTAGTATTATTACTATTATTATTATTATTATTATTATCATTATTTTTTTACGGATTAAATGGCGCCGACTGCTATGGTCTTATGGCCATTTCATATGCATATTTGCATGTTTACTGGATTTTCAATTATGTTTAAATGTATTTATACAAGTCCGTATCATTCAGAAAGCTAAGGAACTGTTGTACTTTGTGTTCATCTTCATGTATTATGTTTTCCATATTACTGTCCAGTTTCAGCCTAGTTCTGACATTGTTATACAATGGGTATTCTACAATGATGTGCTCTAACGTTATGTATACATTACAGTGGTTACATTTCCTTCTAGGTGTTTTGCCCAGTAGATATAGGTGCGCTAGATTTGTATGTCCTATTCTGATCCTAGCTGCAACAACTTCATCCTTTCTTTTTGGTTTGCTGAGTTCCACGCTTTTATATTTGTTTGATATTTTGCTAACCTCGTGTTTGATTGGTTCCATACAGCTTGCTATTCAGATATTGCTTTAGTTCTTAGGTATTGTTTGAGATATTGTGGTACTACTATTAAGATGTCTTTAGATGTTTTAGTAGCAGCTTCTCTTGCAGTTTCGTCTGCTCTTTTATTTCCCTCTATATCTACATGCCCTGCAATCCACATAATAATAATGTTTTTAGGAATCCTTAATAAGCTGTGTATTTGTTATTTGATCGTGTTCGTTAGAGGTCGCTTGAAGAGTTTTGTTTTATTATTCCGATGGCGCTTAGGGAGTCACTGAAGATAATATATTTTGTATATTTGCAGTGTCTGCATAGAAGGAGTGCCTGCCAAATTGCGTACAGTTCAGCAGTTAAACTACTTGTTATATTGTTGTAGGACCAATTGTGTTCTGTGCCCTCAACAGACAATCCACTACCAACTCCATCTTTTGTCTTTGACCCGTCTGTGTATATTTTTATGTGCTTTGGGTACTGGTTTATAATTGTATTAAAGCGCTTATGGTAACTTGAGGGTAATGTATCTTTCTTTTTTAGGTTTTTAAATTTAACATAATCTTTGTTTCAGGTTGTAACCATGGCGGTGTCTCGGGTTGTGCAAGGTTTATTACTATGTTACCGACCGACTTATAATAGTCGGTTTACTCACTGATCACCTTTTCTCAAACTTGATTATCATTTCCTTATCTTGAATTACTGGATAATTTAGATGCTGTGTGAGTGACATAATTTTAGAAACATAATTATATAATTGGATTTTCCTGCGTATTTTCAGTGATGTTGCACCTGCATCCGCAAGGATTGACATTATGGGGCTCGTTCTAAACGCACCTGTTGCCATTCTTATTCCTTTGGTGTGTACTGTATCCAAAGGCCTTAGTACTGACATTCTTGCAAATGAGTACACAATGCTGCCATAGTCAATAACTGACAGTACAATTATTATTATTATTTTTTTTTTGAATGGCTTCGACTACCAGGGTCCTTTCGACATATAAGCTATGCATCTTATACTGACACAATTGCCCTATTCAACTCCCATTATACCACCGTATACATGTTAACTACTTTTAGAAACTGTAACACGTTCCTCAAATTTGCTATATCCTTTAGGTTTTATCTCATATTTGATGTTATATTATATTGTTTACGTTGGTTTGCAAAACGTGCACACTCGCATAGTACATGTTCCACAGAGAGATCGACGTTACATATATTGCAGTGCGGTCTAGGATCTCCCTTCAATAGATATTCATGCGTCAATTTAGTGTGTCCTATCCTGAGTCTATGTCTCTGTGAAAGACATTTCAATGAATTTTTCCTGTTACAGATTCTTTAATATTGGTAAGGTAGGTATTTTCCATCAGCCATTTTTCCTGCCATGTCTCAATGTTCTTTTTTTTCAGATGGTATTGTATGTCAGACGACTTGACTCGCAACTCGGTAATGTGCAGAATCGTGACTGCTTGTTTTGATAAACTATCTGCACTTTTATTTCCAGGGATACCCGTATGTCCAGGGACCCAGACAAATACAGGTCTAATTTCATGAGCATTGAGATTGACTAAACATGCCTGACACAATTTGGCCAGCGAATCGGTAGTATTCATGTCCATTATAACATTTATATAGTTAAACGAATCGCTAATTATTAAGTAGTTATTTTTTGTAGGTGCCATGGGGATGCATTGCAGTGCCTTCCATATTGCATACTGTTCGGCTGTGCATGCTGAGGATTTCTAGTTCAGGTTCCACGAGTGTTCGTCGTCATCTACTACAATGGCCGATCCGACCCCCAGTTCACTTTTTTAGTCATCTGTGAAAATGAGTATTCTGTTTGGGTAGCTTTCAAGAATAATTTTGAACGAACGTACATATTCATCGTTTGTTGTTATTGTCCTGTTTAATTTTTTTATGTCTAACCTTACTTCAATCTCAGGTATTATCCAAGGGGCATGTTCCGGCTGACTTTGATAATTGCGTAATTATTGATTCGTCCAGTTCCTCTAGTAACTGCTGGAATCTTACACCAAGCGGCCTTATTATAGTTGCCCTTGCAGAATAATCATTTTCCACGGGAAAGAGAAATTCATTATTCGGGTGTGTGGATTGGAATTTAAGCTTTACCATATCATTTATCATTAGGGATTTTCTTCTAATATCTAATGGGGGAAGGCCTGATTCACAATATAGGCTACAAACAGGACTTGTGGGGAAAGCTCCCAGACAATACCTTATTCCCATGTTATGCAGCCTACCTAGTGTGAATAGTCGCGATTTGCGTGCTGACGAGTAGATAATCGATCCGTAGTCGATTTGTGACAACACCAAGACCTGATAAATATTCAAAAGCATTGAGCTTCTGCACCCCATTTCGTATGTGCTAGCACTTTTATGATATTTAGTGTTTTTATACATTTTAATTTCAAGTGTTCAATATGCTCTACCCATGAAAGTTTACTATCAAGTGTAAGCCCTAAGAATTTGGTTGATTGCACGCAAGCAATTTCCTTGTCACGGATATAAAGTAATGGGTCGTAGTGAGGTCTACAGGGTCTGTAAAAGTGCACGCATTTGGTTTTTTCTTCCGAGAACTGGTAACCAATTCTACTACCATTTTGCATGATGTTATTAATTGTACTTTGCAATTTTGCAGTTACGTGTCCTACAGTCGTACCAGAGCAATATATAGCCAAGTCATCCACGTACAGAGCCCGAAATACACCCGGTTCTACTGCGTGGGCGATGTCGTACATTGCAATAATGAAAAGGATACAACTGAGAGTTGAACCTTGAGGAAGGCCGTTTTCTAAATTTTTAACATTAGACAAGGAGTTTCCTATTCGTACCTGGAAGTATCGATCTGCCATAAAGGATCCAACAAATTTAGGTAGATTTCTCCTTGCACCGTACTTATGTAATTTGTCAAGTATACCGTGTCGCCAGGTCATATCATACGCCCCTTTTATATCAAAAAATACTGCTATCAAATGCTGTCTTCTCCTGTACGCATCCTGTATGGAATTCTCTAATTTCACTAAGTGATCTATTGTAGACCGTCCTTTTCTAAATCCGGCTTGATACGGCACTATTATATTGTTTTTCTCTACGTAATATTGCAACCGCTTATTTACCATTCTTTCCATAAGCTTCCCTAAACAGCATATAAGACTTATTGGTCTATAGCTTGTGGCATATCCTGGATCTTGTTGCCATCTTCCATTGTTTTGGATAATTGCCCTGGTGCCATAGATCGTTAAATAGTTTTAATATAGCTATTTTGAATGAAATCGCTAAGTGACGTAGCATTCCATTGGATATATCATCAGGTCCAGGAGCAGATGTCTTCAGCTCTTGTACAGCCATGTTTAGTTCGGTCATTTTAAATGGAACATTATAGCTTAATTCGTCATCAGTATAAAAATTAAGGAGCTTTTCATGTTTGCTTTTATGCAGCACGAATTCCAGATTATAGTTGTTACTACAGCTCGTACTGGCAAAATGTGATGCAAGGGTATCAGCAATTTCTTTTTCACTCTTACGAATAGCGCCGTTTTCGGCTTTCAAATACGCGATGTTGGAATTTTGCATTTCCCGAGATCGCTTTAATTTTACTACATACTTGTCTTGTGTCTCGTATAGATGTTATAGTGGAAAAGTATTTATTCCAACTATTCCTTTTACTTTCTAGGACAATGCGTCTACTCCCAGCTCTAGCTTTTTTGAAGAGAATATGGTTCTCAACCGAAGGATCCCTTTGGTATGATCTGAATGCAAGCTTTTTATTTTTAAGTGCACGTTTAACCTCAGGATTCCACCAAGGTAATGGTCGTTTGATCCGTTTATCCCCTGTTTTAGGGATACTAGCAAGGGCTGCATCTTTTATACTTTTAGTTATGTTATCAACGTTTATAGAGTCAGGAATAACGAGCTGATTAGAAAATAAATTCCAGTCTGCCTTTGCTGTAATACATCTCCTATGTGTTGTTGTTTTTGGTTCCGCTATGTCCGTTTTTATTAAAATAGGAAAATGGTTACTACCATGCAAATCAACCAAAACATCCCACGTAAGGTGAGGAACTAGACTTGGGGAGACTAAAGTAAGATCAATAGCAGAGAACTTATTTGACCTAGCAATATGGTATGTAGGTGAACCAGTATTTAATAGTACGACATCGTACCTTTGCTACATGTCTTGCCTGAGCCCCAAATCGAGTTATGCGCGTTAAAATCCCCTGCAATAACAAAAGGTCCCGGTAGTTGCTTTACAAGTTGAGTGAACTCATCTATTGTCCATTTATTGTCAGGCATGTAAATATTACATATTGTTACTTGTAGTGGAACAAGTAACTTCACAGCAACCGCTTGCAGATGCGTACTAATATTGACCTTTTCGTATATCACGTTGTTCCGTACAAGTATTAATACGCTACCACTAATTCTTAGGTTATTGACACCATCTCTCCTCTCGCTATTAAAGCCGCGCAAAGAGTACGGTTGTTGGTTCCCAAGATGAGTTTCTTGTATGCACATGATCATTGGGTTATGCTCTTGCAACAGCATTTTGATTTTGCAATATCTGTTTACAATGGCCATACAATTCCATTGGATGATTTTGTTTGTATCCATTGTGAAATTGGATAGAAAGCACGATCACAAATTATTAAATAAATAACATGTAAATAAATAAATAGCAAATATCTGTATATCGGACAAGAAACAAATAAATAAATAACAATTAACTGTGTATATAAGGACAGATACAAATATACATATAAATATTATCATAGATAGTATATCTCAAGATAAATTGACTAGATAGTATCACTGGTTAAAATGACTAGATATTAATCGTCGACACATCTGTCGCTACTTGCGCCCCTGGGTTTACCCTTGGGCCATCCCTTCTTTTTCTTTTGGCTTTTCGCCTCTGCCAGGAGTTTTTCGTCTACGGACGCAATATTAGAATCCGTAGATTCGGTGCGCTGTGTTTTTCTTTTTGCACCTCTGGATTCATCCTCCATCTCCATCTGACCTATTTCCAGTTGGTCTCTACTTTGAATTGCTGGCTTCTTAAAAGAAGCTTCTCTTTCGTTTCTCATAACAAACACCGATTTAAGTGTGCCTACCAAGGTAGGTATCAGTTCTTGAGCTAATTCACTAACTTCTATTCTCTGTTTTACAGCTAGAACTGCTTGGCTGTACGACGCATTACCAGCTACTGTTGGTTTAACCACAATTTTCTTCGCCTCGAAGTATGATAGATTTTCCTTTGCTTTTACTTCCTGAATTGCCACTTCCTTACTTAAGGGCAATCCTTACTTCTGGCATTGTGATTTCAGTTACAATTAACACATGTAATCGGATAATCACATGGCCTACCTTCATGTGTGCTTTTACCACATACGCAGGTTGGAGTGTTACTACATTTGACAGCAGTGTGCCCGAATCTTTGATATCTGAAACACCGCATGGGTGCTGGTACATAAAGCCGAACTGCCAGACGATAGAATCCTGCTTTGACCGTTTCAGGAAGTTTCACCTTATTCAGCGTCAATATATGTGAAGGTGTATCAATCAACTCCCCATTGACCCTGTTTTTAATGCGTCTTACATCTATCACACCTTCTGATGCCATTTCCCTTTTTATTTCATCAAGTGAACAATTTAGTAGGTCTCTACAGGCAACAACTCCACGTGATTGGTTTAAAGTATTATGTGCTATCACTGTCACGTTTGTATCACCCAGGCGCTTTGTTTTTTTGCAACAATTGTGATTGTTTACCCGATGTTGTTTCCAGTAGTAACCCCTCTCGTATTTTTCGTATCTGTTTTAAGTCCCTAACTATTCCGTACAGAATCTTTGTAATTACAAATGGAGAGACTTTACTAAAGTCTGATCCATTATCACGCTTGACGATCAGGAAGCGAGAAACAGGCCCCTTCTCCCCGATTCAAGTCATTAGTGGAAATAGGTGTTCCACTATCACCACCCTCATTGAAGGATAAGGGCGCTTCAGAAATAGTATTAATGGTATCCATACGGTTCCCACGAGTAATGGTGAAATAAAAGTCAACTACGGCAGAGCATCATACCGCAGCATGGCTGCATATTCTAAGGGGTCGCCTGTTACCCAATAGACACCGTTAATGACCACGTGACGTGTAGTAGATTACGACTTTATTAAGGAGTGAGGTCTCCAAAAATAGAACAAAAAACAGGTCAAGAACTATCACAGGATAGACGAGACAAACGACCTGGGATTATTATTATTATTCCCTACTAACGATATCGTCCTACTAGTGGCCAGTGTTGGCATAAGTTAACCTACTTGCCTCAAACGCGGCCACTTTCCGGATACCTCAGTTCATTTCTTTTATTTAACAAAGAAAGACATATTGAGTAATAATAAATACGATTACTACTTATTATATGAAATTTTTTTATAAATTGGCAATTTATCACAAATGGTCAACATTTAATTAAAAGTAATCACTTACTAAGCGTAAGCACAATTTAAAAACGTTCCCTTTTCACTTACCAGCAGCAGAAATCTAATTTCAAAATAGTAGTAGTAAGCCAATTTTCCACCTAGTTTAATCATAAAAAAAAATCCACGACCATATTCCCTTCTTAAAGAAAAAAATATTTTTCAGTTAACTTTACTGAACTGAATACCAAACTCAGAAAAATCTAGTAAGAGAATAATTACATTTGAACCTTGAGCACGTTCCCTAAACGCAAGAGAATTTTGTTAACAACTCAATTAGGACTATACGGAAAAAAAAATTAAAGCTTTACCAATGTGTACCATTTATTATGTCAATAATTTATTCGACACATCGACTTTATGCAAACATTTAACTGTGACGAAAGATTTGAGAGGATTATAACGATTTCAGATTTACAAAAGTTGCGCACGTTGTGTTTAGAAGCGTTATTTAACGTACCTCTTGCTTATACAAGTTAACAAAATATATTATTATGTTCTATATTTGTAAAGATTCGAATGGCCTAGTTTGCAAATACGGAAACACGGATGGATGATTCCTTTCCGCTGCCTATTCATGTCGGTTTAGTAAGATTCATATAAAATATATTGACTCCCAAAGTTTCATATGTATCGTTGCCCCTATTAAAGTTTATTGTACTATAACACAATAAGAAAAGTTGACTTTCAAAAAGTAAAAAAAAACATGAAAGTTGAAAAAAATTTATGAGTTTTCAGTTTTTGTCGGATTACGAGTTTTCAAAAAAGAGTAAAACTATTTCCATTGTTAATTCATGCATGTGATTTATTCCGTTGTGTAGCGCACTATTTTAAAATTAAATATATCAAATTTAAGATCGTTTACAAAATACTGAAACATAAGGCCGACATTACACTAGAACAGTTATTCGACAATGACGTTTTACAGAGTACGCGAAATATTTTATAAAGTATGGGATGAAGAGGATAACTGTGAGAATGAACATTTATGAAAGTCATCTTTAATAAAAATTGAGCTATAGAACTGTCTGGTCCAACTTATTTTTCAACAATTTTTTGTCAAAGAACTCTTATAGTGTAATAATATCTGTCTAAGCATAAACTCAACATCCAGTACGAAACTAGACTGTGATATATATATATATATATATATATATATATATATATATATATATATATATATATATATATATATATATATATCCTATTTAGTATGTGGATACCGACATCCTGACGGTCGTTAGTAATATGGAAATTGCTTAACCATTTACATGTGACTGTGTCAATTCATAATTATATCTAAACGTGAAAAATAATTTAAGAAATAGTCTATGGTCCATTAAGACTATTGCACTTGCTGCACCTTTCGTTGGCGTAGAGCCGTACACTGTTTATGCAAGTAATTCTGAGCGCTTGTTTTCTGATCTGTAATATAACTTTGGGGTTGAATTACTTTTTCCAGAAAGAGTTATTAACTCGAATTTTTCTTTATCGGATAGCTTATGGTCTGAAGCGATTTATTTTGGTAGTTTGAAAGTAACATATGATCAGGATCACCTTAGCTCCTTAGTTATACGCTATTTTTCGAACTATTTCTGCTTGCTTGACATCTAAAATTATTTCCAAGTTGCAGCACTTTTCAAGATAAAATTCAGTGTTACGCAGTTAATTCGCGCTGGACATCCCGTAATTATTATAAAAATAAGCGGGTTGCCAAGCTATCTCACAGGAGCAGAGGGGTTCCTTGTAAATGTTAACAACTTAACTAACGTCAAAGACCTTACATGTACTTACAATAAAGCTCAAAGTCACCAAACAATGTCTCTGATGCCACTGTGATTTCAATTTACAGAAAAATTCATAATCGAACAGGTATTAAAATTCTTGAATGATCACAGAAGTTAGTAAACTATTAACTCAATTCCAAACAAAAAAATATGTTTTAAAATAGTACGTCAAGATACATTAAAACAAACTCACTACATTCAATTTTTTTCCAAAACAGTAAAAACACATAAACATCAAACCAATTTTGAAAACACTAAAGTTCTGGACAAAAATACCTAAACCTTAAAGCGATTTTAAAACATATGTATTACAAGAAAAATATTGAATGCACTCTGAATGCTCGCCTAAGAAATTGGTAAAATGTTTTCTGTATACTTTCGAACTCACATTCATGTATTTGCCAAAATTACTCAATACTAACAGAATGCTTAATATGAATAAAAAATTCGTAATTGATTAAACGTGAATCTACCTTTTTAAATATTGAAATTCGGTAGCTACTGACAGTAATGTTACTTAATACATTATATTTCAAATTAATAATCTGTTTCTGAGTTGATCAGCTTATTTCCATAGTGTTTGTTTTTCTAATGCGACGTTTTGGAAGCGGACCCTGCTTCCGTCACCAAGCTTAGTCCTGAGAAGGATTGATTTAGCACTTGAGTCGAATTCATTTACTTTAATTTTTTCTCAAGCACTTACACCTTAAGCGCTCAGCCACTGAGTAATCCACTATATATTTTTAGAAGCTGAAAATTGTATGTACATAAAAAGATTCCCCCGAATGGGATTCGCACTCAAGTTATCTTATTGACTAGAGTGCTCTACCAACTGAGCTACAAGGGTTATGAATTCCATTCTATGGAAACCTAATATGTGTATAATTTGTTACATGGAGTTAATGCAATGTAGGTTAATGCAATATACCGTTGTTAACAAATTATACCGTATACAAATTAAGTTACTATCGAATAGAATTTATAACCCCTGCAGCTCAGTTGGTAGAGCACTCGTGTAGCCAATGAGAGGATATAGGTTCGAATCCCATTCGGGGGAATCTTTTTGTGTATATAATTTTCAATTCATATTTGTAAAAAATCATTAATTCTAATTCACGAATATATATATATATATATATATATATATATATATATATATATATATATATAAGGTGTTCCTAAATTGCAAAAGGACAATGAAGATTACTTACGTGAAAGTAAACCGATTTAACTAAACTGGCCTTAGTCCCAAAGTTGATAATAACGAAGCTACAGGGTGTCAAAGTTGAAAAAATAAATCACATTTTCTTTCGACTGCTTTGAGCTAATTTTATAAAATTTCTTATATGGGAGTTTCTTGGAATGAGAAATTCAAATTTATCGTTGATTACGGAGTATTTCCTAGAGGGCGCTTCAAGCGGCCATTAAACCGCTACAACTTTTTTGTGCTATACTGTAGGCCCTTTCATTATGAAAAAATAGTTTTCCCTACCTTTTCTGCTTAAAAAAGGTATATTTTCTTGATATCGCTAAGAGCACAGGTTTCCAAGAAAAACGCATCTAAAGCTCATGATGCATGCAAATTATCCAAAAGTATAATAATAAATCATAATAATAATAAGAATAATTCATGAAGCCGATTTATTGAAGAAATAAAAAAGAATGAAGTTTTTCAAGAACAATAATTATTGAAGAAAGAGCATAAACAATAATTAACAATATGAAGAACAAAGTCAAACCATTGAGTAATGAGCAGATTTTTTACTCAATGGTTAAACAATTAAATTGCATTATTATCAACCAAAAGCTAAATAAAAATTAAAAAAATAAAATTATGTTATGTAAATTTTGTTTCAACAAGCGCAATTGATGTACTTTTCTGGAAGGTATTTATTTTTGCTAATTCAACAAATGTTCAAAATTTCCACCATTTTCCTGCATGCACAAGTTCATTCTTTTTAAAAAATTAAATAATACTTCAAGACTATTCTTCAGTCAATTGGCTTCATGAATTATTCTTGCCAACAATTCTTTCTGCGTATTAACTGGGGATGCATAAACTTTTCATTTCAAGGCACCCCACAAAAAAAATCGCAGGGTGTCAAGTCCGGTGATGGAAGCCGGCCAGTTCACTGGTGCGTCATCTACTCTTCCAATTCAGCGCTGTGGCTATACCTCATTTAAATGTTGTCTTACATTTAAAGTAAAATGAGGAAGTGCGCCATCAGGCATAAACCACAGGTCACGACGAAGGAGTAAGGGCAAAGCTTCCAATAAAATAGGTAAATTTTGTATTAAAAAGTTCAAATACCTATCTGGATTAAGTTGGTTTGGCAGTACAAAGGGACCAATAATAAAAGTGTTTACAATTCCAGCCCAGCTTTTTACTTGAAATTGATAATGAGATACTCTGGTTTCATGAGGGTTTTTAACAGCATAAACATGTTCATTATAAACATTGAAAATACCACGTCTAGTAAAAGTAGCTTCGTCCGTGAACATTTTTTTTTTACTAAGATTTGGATTTTCGATTCTTCTATGGATATTAAATCAACAGAAAGCTAAACGTAGATCAGGATCCAAGGGCAATATGTCTTGAACTTTTCGAATATGAAAGGGGTGCAATAAAAACTATATGGACTGATGATTCCGAAATTCCCAATTGTAATCCTACATGTCATGTGCTGGTCTTTGGATTTATTTCAACAGCGTCTAAAATCTGTTCTTGTATTTCCACCGTCCTTATAATTCGTTTGCGTCCAGAATTTACACAGCTTGGTTGAAATATGCCATTTTGCGGAGACGTCTTTTGATATTAGCAAAAGTGTGCCGATTTGGAGTTCTACGGAAAGGATATTTTTCCCTATAAATTCGTACACTTCTTCGACCGTTGCAATGGCATATTCCATAGACTAAAAGCACCATTTCAGAATTAGTGAAACTGTGAGCCATAGTTATGGATCTTTATCAACGAAAACGCGACAGAAAAAAAGTAAAGCTTGATAAATAAATTCAACTGTTGATATGGTACGCAAAGGCGACGAAAGTTTTTACCTAAGTAAAAGCGCTTTCGCAAATGTGCAACGCATTAAAAAATATTTTTCCTGGTTAAACCGTTCGTCTTCCAAATTTTTCACGAGGGAAAAAAGATTCAAAATTAACTGGAATTAATCAAAACTAATTGTTATTGCCGAAAAAGAAATAGGATAGTCAAACAAGTTATTTAGCTACTTTTGGATAATTTGCATGCATCATGAACTTTAAATGCGATTTTCTCGGAAACCGGTGCTCTTAGCGATATGAAGAAGGTATACCTTTTTTAAGCAGAAAAGGTAGGGAAAATTATTATTCAGTAATAAAAGGGCCTGCAGTGTAGCACAAAAAAGTTGTAGCGGTTTAAACAAGTGGTAATGGTCGCTTGTAGCGCCATCTAGGAAATACTCCGAAATCGATGATAAATTTGAATTTCTCATCCCAAGAAACACCCGTATAAGAAATTTTATAAAATTAGCTGAAAGCAGTCAAAAGATATGAAAAAAAATGTGAATTATTTTTTCAACTTTTACACTCTGTACCTTCGTTATTATCAACTTTTGGACTAAGGCAAGTTTAGTTAAATCGTATATATATATATATATATATATATATATATATATATATATATATATATATATATATATATATATATATATACATGCCTTTCGGTCTTTAACTGCGAATATCTCGAAAACCAATGACTTTACAACAAACTAACAACTGTAGATTATTTACTTAGAAAATATCAGAAAAATTTAAAGTATGATCAAAATTAGTATTTGGACAGCGGCGTAACATTTAGAAGGGGTGCAAGTATTACTTACTCCTGCCGTACGCCACTGGTAAAGCGTACTGAACTGATTTTTCTGCTGTTAGGTGTATTTTATTATATTGTACAAGCGTACCGATTTAAGAAAAATTGTACAGTGTATTAAAAAAAGTATGGTCATTAATAGTTTTTCATTTTTTAACTTCAACACCCCATATTTCGGAAACGAGTAACATTTTATGTAAGCATGTTTCGCTTAATCGTTTTATTTTAGATTGAGGAATCTGCGGTTGTTCTGTGTCCCATTCTTAATGGGACACCCTGATATATATATATATATATATATATATATATATATATATATATATATATATATACATACAGGAGTTCCTTAATGATATGCGAATATTGAAGTGGATGAATCTACACGAAAAATACGAAAATTAATTGATATCTTCTAAACCGCTAAACATTTTCCAGTGAAATTTAGTACGAAGCTAGAGTGCATGAAATTGGATATTTTTCGATATGAAGTTAATTTCCAGCTTCTACAGTGGCGTGCGTACGGGCACTCATTTGGATATTTTTGAAGAAATAAAATTATACGCCACTGATTTCTTGAAAAACAAAATTATATTTTAATTCCTCGTTCAATTTGAAAAATAAAAGCTCTCTTGAATTATGTTCCTAGAATGTTCCGTTTGGGAGTAATAAAATAAAAACCGTTGTATTGAACGAGAAAATTAATTCAATGAATGAAATAACAATTTCGCAATAAGTCTAGTTACCGTTCAAAATGACACTTGCTTTTTCCATGTGACATTTTCTAGTTAAATTTAAGTCACTGTAAATTAACTTTCATCATTAAATTACATAATTTTCTCGTACAATACAACGTTTTTTATTTTATTACTCCCAAACGGAACATTCTAGGAACATAATTCAAGAGAGCTTTTATTTTTCAAATTGAACGAGGAATTAAAATATAATTTTGTTTTTCTAGAAATCAGTGGCGTATCATTTTTTTTCTTCAAAAATAACCAAGTGAGTGCCCGTACGCACGCCACTGCTGAAGCTGGAATTTAACTTCGTATCGAAAAATATCCACTTTTATGCACTCTAGCTTCGTACTAAATTTCACTGGAAAATGTTTAGCGGTTTAGAAGGTATCAATTAATTTTCGTATTTTTCGTGTATCTTTGACACCCTGTATTTCCGTAACGATACATTTCAGGACCGTACTTTATTAATCAAACTATAATTACTTTTTCGTGTAGATTCATCCACTTCAATATCCGCATATCATTAAGGAACATCCTGTGTACATATGTATTATATATATATATATATATATATATATATATATATATATATATATATATATATATATATATATATATATAGTCTTGCTGGTTGCGAAGTCAAAAATAAACTATTTACACTTAGTGGACTGTATACAGTTTTAATAAAATACTTATCTTTTTTGGGATTTTTTAATGGTGTACTTTAAATTATACAATCTAAACGTTTCGATAACACTTACAGTTATCTTCGTCAGTAGTAATGTTTCTTAAAAATTGTTAAAGATGTAGTAAACAATTTTGTCAAATTTGAAAAATTCAAACATAAACATAAGCCTGCTATTAATATAACAGTTTGAGAAACGTATAAGCCTACTATAAAATTGTAGTAAAGAATAACTAGGTCATTAAAATTAAATATTGTTAAACTGCCTCAAAGATGACAAACCAGAACACTCTCTACGACGAAAGCTAACAATGAAATTTGCCAGCCAAAAAACACATTTAACAAAATTTAATCGAGTTATGATGTAAGTGTAAAGTTGTGAAAAACTTCAATTTTAAAATGATAGAAGCATTCACAAATCCAAACATTACATCAAAAATAACCCAGTTAAATCTAACAAAGAGATATCTTTATCAATAATTGGAAGTGTTATTAACAATGAAAAGCACAATGCAGAACGTTCTTGTAATTTTTAATTTCAATTTAATTTCAACTATTTATGTTAAATTATAGTGCTGTGGAAATTTAACATATAATTGGTAAAGCATTTGCTTCAAGGTCTAGGAAAAACACAGCAAAAAACCTAGAAATACCAAAAGTTGAAAACAAATTGAAATCAAGGCGTATCATTATGCTCTTTTTTAATTATAAGATGCCAAAACCTATTTAAACGGAGATTTTCTTCTTGTCTATTAAAATTATTCGGGTGTTTATATATTTCAATAGCTTCACGTTGCAAACGAACATAATAATGGGTTTGTCTTGACAATATTTTCATATTGTCAAATTGAATGTCATGATTTAGATTATTCAGGGCATGGTCAGCCACAGCAGACCTCTCTGGTTGACCCAATCTACAAAATCTCATATGTTCTTTGCGTCTTGTATCAAAGCTACGTTTTGTGGTCCCGATGTATACTTTTCCACATGAACAGGATAACTTATACACTCCGGAAGATGATAAAGGGTTTGACACATCTTTAGGTGATCTTAAATGTTCTTTAATTTTTCTTGTAGGTTTAAAAATAGTCCTAATGCCATATTTGATTAGGATTTTTCAATTCTATTTGTAACATTAGCTATAAAAGGAAGAAAAGCAGTACCAACATTAAGAACTGGTTTTTCTTTAAGGTTACGCCTAGAAGGTGTAATAACATTATTAATATCTGTAAGTGAATATCCATTATCTTGTAAGGATTTTCTTAAATATTTATATTCATCATTCAAAAATTCAGGGTCACAAATTCGTTTTGCTCGATCTACTAAAGATTTAATTACACTAATTTTTGACGTGGATGGTGGTTGGATAATTTATGAAGGTATCTATCAGTGTGTGTCGGCTTTCTGTAAACCTTAAAAGATAGTGAATTATTATTTTAGATATTAATATGTCAAGAAATGGTAAACTTCCATTAGTTTCTTTTTCCATGGTAAACTGAATACTAGGATGTATACCATTTATAAAACCAAAAACTCATGCAGTGCTTCTTCTCCATGTCTCCAAATAACAAATGTGTCATCTACATATCTATACCAAACTGAAGGTTTTTAGGTGTATTTTGTAACGTTAATGTTTCAAATTTTTCCATATAAAAATTAGCTATAACAGGACTAAGGGACTACCCATTGCTACACCTTCAATCTGTTCATAAAATTTATTATTCCACTGAAAATAAGTTGTAGTAAGACAGTGCTGAAAAGAATGGTTATGTCCTTTGGAAAAAGATGATCTATGTATTCAATAGTTTCTTTTAGAGGTACTTTTGTAAAAGTGAAATAACATCAAACTAACCATTATATCACCCTCTTCAATTTTGAAATTATGCATTTTTTCAACAAAGTCGGCAGAATTTTTAATGTAATGGGGTGTTTTTCCTATATGAGGTTGTAATAAGAATGTAAGATGTTTTGCAAGGTGATATGTAGGAGAACCAATTGCACTAACAATAGGCCTTAAAGGAATATTAGGTTTATGAATTTTGGTAAACCATATAGTTTTGGTGAAATGGCTTCAGAGTTAGATAGTTTCTTTTTTATTTCTTCAGGAATAGATGATAATTTAATCAGCTCTTTAGTTTTTAAAAGAAACTTTTTTGTTGGATCTTTTGGTATTTCACGATAAGTTTCTGGTCCCAACAATTGTTCTATCTTAGTGTTATAATCGTTCATATTTAATATAACAGTTGCATTACCTTTATCTGATTTTAATATTATAATACTTTCATTGCGTTTAAGATCAAGTAAAGCATGTCGTTGACGAAAGGATAAGTTGCTCTTTGGAGGTTTTGTTTTACGTAATATGTTAACGGTGTTATATCTAACTTCATTAGCAGCATCAAAAGGTAATAATCTAATGGAGTTTTCGATGTTGGAAATTATATCTTCAAAAGGTATTACTCTTGGTGTTATCGCAAAATTTCCTCCTTTAGAAAGCGCTTCAATAGCATAATCTGAAACAACATTATCAGAAAGGTTTATAACTGTTTTCTACAATCAATAGATGGTCTATTATTTTGTTGTTTGTATAATTTATTAAATTTTTCTTTTGACGTTGACATGAGATGTCAAAATTTATTTCCATAGATTTAAACGTTATAGAATCAATTTTATCCCAATCTTCTTTATTCAAAATAGATGAAATTTCTAAATGTGAATATAAAAGATTTTTATCGGTGTTATCCAGTAACTTCCTAGTAATATGTATTTGATTACGTAGAAGAGCATTTTCAGTTCTTCTGTAAATATTATTCGCTTGCTTGTTATTAAAATTTCTTTTAATATAGATAAACTTTGGGATAATCTTTTGGTCTCGGCATCGTAATAAAAAAGTGAGTGACGATAATAATTGTGCTTTACGTTTCCTTAATTTTTCAAATTGTCTGATAAAACGATAAGTTTCCTCCCCATAAAGGACTGAAATATGAAAATGTAAACTTTCACCATTAACACTCATAATAAAATACTTATCTTTTTTGGGATTTTTTAATGGTGTACTTTAAATTATACAATCTAAACGTTTCGATAACACTTACAGTTATCTTCGTCAGTAGTAATGTTTCTTAAAAATTGTTAAAGATGTAGTAAACAATTTTGTCAAATTTGAAAAATTCAAATTTCATCTATTTTGAATAAAGAAGATTGGGATAAAATTGATTCTATAACGTTTAAATCTATGGAAATAAATTTTGACATCTCATGTCAACGTCAAAAAGAAAAATTTAATAAATTATACAAACAACAAAATAATAGACCATCTATTGATTGTAGAAAAACAGTTATAAACCTTTCTGATAATGTTGTTTCAGATTATGCTATTGAAGCGCTTTCTAAAGGAGGAAATTTTGCGATAACACCAAGAGTAATACCTTTTGAAGATATAATTTCCAACATCGAAAACTCCATTAGATTATTACCTTTTGATGCTGCTAATGAAGTTAGATATAACACCGTTAACATATTACGTAAACAAAACCTCCAAAGAGCAACTTATCCTTTCGTCAACGACATGCTTTACTTGATCTTAAACGCAATGAAAGTATTATAATATTAAAATCAGATAAAGGTAATGCAACTGTTATATTAAATATGAACGATTATAACACTAAGATAGAACAATTGTTGGGACCAGAAACTTATCGTGAAATACCAAAAGATCCAACAAAAAAGTTTCTTTTAAAAACTAAAGAGCTGATTAAATTATCATCTATTCCTGAAGAAATAAAAAAGAAACTATCTAACTCTGAAGCCATTTCACCAAAACTATATGGTTTACCAAAAATTCATAAACCTAATATTCCTTTAAGGCCTATTGTTAGTGCAATTGGTTCTCCTACATATCACCTTGCAAAACATCTTACATTCTTATTACAACCTCATATAGGAAAACACCCATTACATTAAAAATTCTGCCGACTTTGTTGAAAAATGCATAATTTCAAAATTGAAGAGGGTGATATAATGGTTAGTTTGATGTTATTTCACTTTTACAAAAGTACCTCTAAAAGAAACTATTGAATACATAGATCATCTTTTTCCAAAGGACATAACCATTCTTTTCAGCACTGTCTTACTACAACTTATTTTCAGTGGAATAATAAATTTTATGAACAGATTGAAGGTGTAGCAATGGGTAGTCCCTTAGTCCTGTTATAGCTAATTTTATATGGAAAAATTTGAAACATTAACGTTACAAAATACACCTAAAAACCTTCAGTTTGGTATAGATATGTAGATGACACATTTGTTATTTGGAGACATGGAGAAGAAGCACTGCATGAGTTTTGGTTTTATAAATGGTATACATCCTAGTATTCAGTTTACCATGGAAAAAGAAACTAATGGAAGTTTACCATTTCTTGACATATTAATATCTAAAATAATAATTCACTATCTTTTAAGGTTTACAGAAAGCCGACACACACTGATAGATACCTTCATAAATTATCCAACCACCATCCACGTCAAAAATTAGTGTAATTAAATCTTTAGTAGATCGAGCAAAACGAATTTGTGACCCTGAATTTTGAATGATGAATATAAATATTTAAGAAAATCCTTACAAGATAATGGATATTCACTTACAGATATTAATAATGTTATTACACCTTCTAGGCGTAACCTTAAAGAAAAACCAGTTCTTAATGTTGGTACTGCTTTTCTTCCTTTTATAGCTAATGTTACAAATAGAATTGAAAAATCCTAATCAAATATGGCATTAGGACTATTTTAAACCTACAAGAAAAATTAAAGAACATTTAAGATCACCTAAAGATGTGTCAAACCCTTTATCATCTTCCGGAGTGTATAAGTTATCCTGTTCATGTGGAAAAGTATACATCGGGACCACAAAACGTAGCTTTGATACAAGACGCAAAGAACATATGAGATTTTGTAGATTGGGTCAACCAGAGAGGTCTGCTGTGGCTGACCATGCCCTGAATAATCTAAATCATGACATTCAATTTGACAATATGAAAATATTGTCAAGACAAACCCATTATTATGTTCGTTTGCAACGTGAAGCTATTGAAATATATAAACACCGAATAATTTTAATAGACAAGAAGAAAATCTCCGTTTAAATAGGTTTTGGCATCTTATAATTAAAAAAGAGCATAATGATACGCCTTGATTTCAATTTGTTTTCAACTTTTGGTATTTCTAGGTTTTTTGCTGTGTTTTTCCTAGACCTTGAAGCAAATGCTTTACCAATTATATGTTAAATTTCCACAGCACTATAATTTAACATAAATAGTTGAAATTAAATTGAAATTAAAATTACAAGGAACGTTCTGCATTGTGCTTTTCATTGTTAATAACACTTCCAATTATTGATAAAGATATCTCTTTGTTAGATTTAACTGGGTTATTTTTGATGTAATGTTTGGATTTGTGAATGCTTCTATCATTTTAAAATTGAAGTTTTTCACAACTTTACACTTACATCATAACTCGATTAAATTTTGTTAAATGTGTTTTTGGCTGGCAAATTTCATTGTTAGCTTTCGTCGTAGAGAGTGTTCTGGTTTGTCATCTTTGAGGCAGTTTAACAATATTTAATTTTAATGACCTAGTTATTCTTTACTACAATTTTATAGTAGGCTTATACGTTTCTCAAACTGTTATATTAATAGCAGGCTTATGTTTATGTTTGAATTTTTCAAATTTGACAAAATTGTTTACTACATCTTTAACAATTTTTAAGAAACATTACTACTGACGAAGATAACTGTAAGTGTTATCGAAACGTTTAGATTGTATAATTTAAAGTACACCATTAAAAAATCCCAAAAAAGATAAGTATTTTATTATGAGTGTTAATGGTGAAAGTTTACATTTTCATGTATACAGTTTTATTCATCTTTTCAAGCAAATAGTAATGAAGTAAAATTCTTTTATTATATGAATTAGGAGAAATAGTTTCCTTTATCTCATGAACTGTAAAAATTAATAGTTGTGTTTAATAGTGTGGTAGTTTCATAGTTAAGAACAGTTCACTTGTTTTGTAGAAGAGGTTAGTAACCAACAAGTAATTGTGTGATGAAATTGTATATATTTTACGTACGTTTCGGGAAATTGTGTTAATTGACGACTATTCCCTTCTTCAGAAATATAATGCAGGTGAATATTTATAAATTTTAAAATTCTAGCTTAAATCATGATGAACGAATACTAATTAAATTAAAAAGCAGGTGTTACTATATATACGTAATGTGTACCTTTAAACACGACCAAAAGAACAAAAATATTAAATTTAAGTTCTTCAGCAACCCGTAATAACGGGTAAAAACTTGGAACCACATATTAGAGAAATTTCACTAAATATCAAATGTTTCCTTTTTTTTTATTAATAATTAATATTTTACTTTATGTTCAGCACATGTATGCTGGATATTCGACAGCGTTTCTTTAGCATACACAAGTGAACTATTCTTAACCATGAAACTAGCATACTATTAGACACAACTAAAATTCTTTTAACAACAGCTGTGGCAACTCAAGGGTCAAACCTACTTGTTACCAGTTTGACAAGAGTAAATCTCTCATAAACTAACTAATACTAGATTTCTTCGAAACATATCGCCACCCTTGAAAGTTTTAGATATTTTCTAAACATAAACAATAATTAAAGCACAGGTAATTCACATAAATTAGTTACCAAGCGCTTAATCATTCCACTCACAACCTTTACAGACACTACTCTGGTGATGTTATCTGGACCCGGGTGAAGTTCGACTGCTCTTCCTAGAGGCCATTAAAATGGAGGGGTTTCTGTTTCCTTAATTAATACCATGGTGCGAACTAAATTTGTAATTTGGTAAATCATTACCAAAAAATGCTGCACCATTTGGTGTATGACTTTGTATCGATGAGCTATTGTGCCAGAAGTTTCATCTTGTTGCTAATTGTGTTTAAAGCGCCTCCTATTAGGAAGTGGCCGGGTGTTACAGGAGAAAGAAACATCGGATAACACTGTGATTAGCCCAGAATTCATAATTGCTTCAATTTGGGTAAAAACGGTTGTTATTTCCTCGAATGTAAGAACCTTGGCTCTCACTATCTTTTTTAAATGCAACTTAGCCACCTTTACCTCAGCCTCCCATAACCCACCAAAATGAGGTGCCCTAGGTGGAACAAATTTCCATTCAATAGAATTTTCATATACAATATCTCAAGTGGCCGATGAATTGGTGAACATTTTTGCCAAAGTGTATGAGTTTTTACTGGATCGATATAAATTGGTCGAGTATGTTAGCACGAGACAAATTTTGAAGCAATAAACACGATCAAGCACTTTGACAAAAATTTATGCAATTCGTCGGCCACGAGTGGTATTTAAAAAACTATTCAACGACCAAAATTGACGGTCAATTGGCAAGTCATGAATTAATTAATTAGTTTAATTTAGAACAAGTTGCAGGTTATATAGTGGTTTCGATGGTAGTCGGAGTCTGCATTACTTTGACGAACAAAATAAACGTCAAAGTTTATGTCAATTTGACATTTTATCTGAAGGCAATTAAATTTCACAGGAAGAGAAAAAAATTGTCGGGAATATTCCGCTAGCCGAGTTGTACTCTGATTGGCCCAAATATAAAAAAATACTAAATTGTAATTGGTTGATAGTTGACACAGAGAGAGTGAGTTGAATAGTCACTTAAATGTGACAATGGCTATTTTTTCTCTAATGAATAAAATCTTTTAATCGTGTTTTAATGAATCGCCAGCCCCGCGTATGGACGTGACGTGATAATTAATTTAAAGTGGGGGGGGGGGTATAGTGTGTAAATTGGGGGGGTCAGAGTGGCGGTCTTGGGTGGGGCCAGAAGAGGGGATCTTAGGCGAGGCGCTAGTCATTGGGTTGAGGGTCTTTTCCAACCCCTGGGCGGTGTTTTAGCCCCTAATTAAGGCCCTTTTGGAAATATTAAGAGCCTTTTTGGCGGTTAGGTGTCTTGGATGCCACTAAGGTGTGGTCTAGCGGCCATTTTGGCTACGTTAAGAGGGGGTTAAGACTAGTTAAGGCTCTTATGGCTTTATTAAGGCGGGGCTAAGACTAGTCCACACCCATTCCTTTTACATGATTGGTTATATGTGTATTAAGGCGGGGCTAAAACTAGGCCACCCCATTATTTTACCTGATTGGTTGTGCGAACGCCTGCTCCTCTGGATTCTGATTGGTCCTTAGCAGATGTGCTCTGATTGGAGGGTTAGGTATCTGAATTCTGATTGGATATGGCTCGAAATTCGAATTTGTATTCTAATAAGGGAGCCTAATGCTAACTTGTAAGACAGGTGTAGGGCTTGGCGACTTGCTATCGGACCTTCGCCTCCTTGTCGTGATCGGAACTCCTTCGGGGGCCTTTGCACATTATTCTGACTCTTGGCGTGAGACTTGAATTTGTATTTTAATAAGGGGGCCGTAATTCTAGCTTGTAAGACAGGTGTAGGGCTTCGCAACTTGCTCTCAGGCCTTCGCCCCCTTATCGTGGCCCCCTTGGTAGAAAATTTGAATTTGTATTTAGGCTATGGCGGGGAATTTAAATTTGTATTCTAACAAGGGGCCCTAATTTTAACTTCTAAGACATGTACAGGTCTTCGGAACTTGCTTTCGGGTCTTAGCTGCTTGTCGTAACCTCCTTATCCCAAAATTTGAATTTGTTTGCAGCGTCATCTACTTGTGACTAATGAATGTTTTCTGTAATAGAAATGGCCCCACATGGCAGTATATTTTAAACCACATACGGATCATTCTAATGGTTATGGAGGAAATTTGAAATTAAGAGTCCCTGGTTCTAACTTGTGAGATAGGTACAAGACGCCTACACCAGCTTTCGGGGCTTAGTACACTGTTACGCACAACTTATTATGGTTTTAATTATGAGTCATAATTAAATTTATAAATAAAACAGAAGGGTTTTAAACATTTATTATAAGTAATACTATTTTGAGACTTAAAACTCATTAATGTTTTCTGTAATAGGGGCTGGCGTTATTGGAAATGGAAAAATGTTAATTAAAATATTTTTACAGACACACAAGATCTGACTTACCGGAAACACCTCTGTCAAAAAGGGCCTTAGATTTATAAGCAAGCCTGAACGCCCTAAGTCATCATTAATCTGTTTATAAAAAAATCATTTATTATAAATAACACTATTTTGAGATTTAAAACTAATGAATGTTTCCTGTAATAGGGGCTGGCATTATTGAACATGGAAAAATGGTAATTAAAATATTTTACATGCAAGATCTACCTTAGCGGAAGCACCTCGGCCAAAAATGGCCTTAGATTTATAAGCAAGCCTGAGCGTCCTAAGTCGTTATTACACAATAGTTTGGGTTTTCTGAAATTGTTGAATTGTGCAAGTAGCGTTATCCTTGGATTACAATTTTCGGTACCTAGTATTACAACCGATATTGCCACTAATCTAAAACTTAAGTAGCCAACTCTCTAATTTGTTCAGTCTTAGGATACAACTTTGGGGCGTTATTTTAATTAATTTTTACTACTTTAGTGAAAGTAAATTGAATAAGAAGATATTCCTGCTTAAACTAAACCGATCAAATCTTGTTGGTTGAACGTGACAACTTATCGTCACATAATTATTTTGTTTTCTCTAAAATCACCATTTGAATAACACTTTCGGGTTATGTACTATCAGTGTCCCATTATAAGTACATTAATTTAGATCAAGTAACAACTACTGGACACATTTTTTTTTTGTATTGGTCATCCGTATAAACTGTCCATCCATAACCGGCACCAGCCGTTAGTTATAACGCTACCGTTGATTATTTTTGTTACCGACTTAATTGTAACTGTATGACACCAATTGCGTTTAATTAATTGTCCTGGGATCTTTAGCCTAATTTTTCCGACATATTTCTGTTTTCTCTTGGTTCTGCCCATTTAAGTTTATAGGCGAATTAGAGTCTAAATTTGTAGTTGTATAGCTGTGCTAAACTAGTTTAGTTCAGAATTGTTGATACAAGTTATTTTATTTTATAGCCGTTTCTATCAGTTATAGCCGGTTTAGGCAAAGGTGGTTGATCTCTGGTATTTTTTTTCCTTCGCGAATTTAATTTAAGTTTTCCGCCACCGTTGGCAACCTTTTTATATATTTTGGTATCATTATTTCTAATCACTGAAATTATTATTTTGTGCGTTTTGACGTCAGTAAGTTTTTTTACTGCGATAACAATTTTTTTTATGGATGGCCAAGGAATTTCGTTGATTTTTTGTTTGGCTAACTATTTTGTGGTCATACAACAGTAAGCAACCCACAACTATCTGATTAACTTTTTTTTATTATTATCCGGCGAACACTGCTTCCGAACCATATATCGAGATTTATTTATTTTTTTGAACAACTAATAACTTACTTTTCTTAAATTGCAACTCTACTTCTTTACATGTGCAATACATAATTCTTCTGAACGAAAACATAAGATTTTTCCTTAATTCCTTTGGAACCTGATGATTCGTATTCCAAAGCCATCGCTAGAGAGCCTGCGAAACGTGAAAAATACAAAATAGTAAACCTGACTTTGGGAAGACAGTCGTTAAAGCATTTCTCTGGCTCCAACTTTAGAAGCACTAAACAAAAATGTGATATATGTATTTGGTTGGTTGCAGGAGCTATTTGAATCAACAACGATTTTTGAGATATATATATATATATATATATATATATATATATATATATATATATATATATATATATATTGTAATGGCTATAATGAATTTAAATGTTAATAATTTGATTGAAGGAAATTTTTAATTTTAATTTTTTTATGCACCGGACTAGCTCAATCTCAATTTGGGGATAGAGTTCAAAGTAATTTAGTTTGAAGTAAAATTTTAATTTGAAAATAAATGTGTATAGGAAATACACTTTATAGAATTTTAATGAAAGTATAAGATTTATCCTGAATACAATTTACTACAAACGCATGCGTTGTAATGTACTTAAGTAAAATCAAAGCTGTCAAAGATGTCAAATAAATAATTTAGAAAAATACTGTTTAGATCCAAAATGAAAATTTAGAAAAAGAAAATAATTTAATACCTTTACAGGTGTTTACACAAGTAAATATTTAAAATTCTAAACCAAAACATGTATGTAATAAAAATTAATTTTCAGGAAATTTACTAAATGAATGTCTATAATCAAAAGGGTTATACAAAATTTGTGACTCACATATACTGTCCTCACTGTAGATTGATGTCTTCGGATAACTCCAACTAGATGCAGGCAATGTCCACTCGATTGTCGTTGTTACCATCACCCATATACCGCTAACTCGATTCACAGGTTGTCGAAGACACCAACTTCCAAAACTTAAGATGTTTTCTTCGAAATCAGCAAACTCCAACCACTTATTTTATTTTGGTAACTTTTTATTTAATTAAATTTAAAACTTAAAGGATGGTATCGTTTTAATATTTAAATATTATCCAAAATTTTGTTGATAAGCACTTTTAATTTTAGATGCCGATTCAAATTTTATTTAAAAGAAATTGTCCGGAGAAATAAAACAACATTAACCAAATAAAAGTGGATTTTAATTTGGTATAACGGAATCAACTCGTTTGATAACACAAAAGGAAAACTTTACAAAATCGTAACACAAATTAACACGTACAAAAATATTTTCCGAAAAACGACAGGTATCGGAGACCGAACTATTTATGTTAACCGTCGATATAAAAACAAATGCTCTCGGAAGTATTCTTCGTAAAATATAACTTTCTTTACGAAAATTTAAATGAGGTTATGAAACTTACTTTTGCACAATTGCACAACACTGTTTTAACTTTTTACACTTTGAACAAATTCTAGAGAGAGAGTTGGTTTCCAGAGCACTTCCTTTTATATCTTTCTGGTTGTTACCAAAAATTCTTTTTTTTTCCAGCCATTTTGCCTACGTATCTATGGCTCTGATTGGTGGACATATATTACAAATTGGACTCAAATGGAAATTTGGCCGTAACTTTCTTATACATAAGCGAAATTAAAATTTAATAACAGAAATGAAAACTACACTAAATTTCGGATAAAAAGACACCTAACAAGCTATGGTTACTAAAATTAATTTACGAAAACACTTAATCTAACTTAAATAAGCTTATAACTATGTAAACTTACAAGCTACACTTAATCTAATTACAAAAATGGAATTTTGAGAAAATTTTACACAAGTACACATATTTTTTGTGTTAAAAATATTTAATTTAAAGAAATTTTAAGCTTTTGCAATTTTATCTTAGATTCACCTCAAATTTTACACAATTTTGCGGTGAACAGCGATGTATCCTTTTAAAAACTGTGCTATATTATGAAATAACTTCTACTAATTGGTTTAAGAGCAAAATTTAAGCCTAATAATGTGAAAAAAGTTTAAAATTATGTAAAAAACCTAGAAATTATAACCTAACCAAACTTAAATCTAAAATTGGAGATAGTTCATATTTAAAAATGTTTTCAACACTTGAAATGTTATATTACAGGTTTGTAATTCTTGTCTTTATTATTTTCACTAAATTCTAGAAGTGCATAATGTCATATAGTGTTGCACTAAAAAAGTCTCTTCGTCTAACACTCTTATGAATCATTTCATTATAAAAATGTACACCACTATAAATGTCTGTATGCCAAAATGTTCTATGTGTTCTTCTTATTGTTAAACTTATATCAGAATTTTTGTCACTAAGTCGCTACCAGAGATATGTGCGAAAAATGTCTAAACTCCATATTATAACCCTTTTATAAAATTTTTATATTTCCTGCTTTCAAAAACTAATTATACACTATCCCTAACATAATCCTAACTATACAGTTCATGTTTAAACACCTGTAAAGTGTTCACTTGCCAAATTACCCTAGTAAAATTGACTTTTATTGCAATAATTGAAATACTAAAATGACTTTACGAAAATGGTTATATTTAACATTCTTGACAATTTTGTTAGCAGCAAAATGCTTTTTATAATAAAACCAAACTAAGTAAATAATATTCAGACTAATTTATACCGAAAAAATCTATTTTAATCACATCGTGAACCAGATTTATATAAAACAGTGTCTTGCACATGTATCGAGCTAGAAATCACCCCTTTTTATGACCCAAATGTCATTTAAACTGTCCGATACTTCTTTTACCTCTTTCGGAACATCTCAATATATATATATATATATATATATATATATATATATATCCCGTTTTATCTTTAAAGTTCCAATCGTGGCTAATGAGTCTGGTCCTTCAAAATCTGCATTTCTGTAATAGTGTGTAGAGTCGATTTTATACATAAAAAG
Organism: Vesta saturnalis; assembly: GCA_036346205.1. Taxonomy (NCBI): domain Eukaryota; kingdom Metazoa; phylum Arthropoda; class Insecta; order Coleoptera; family Lampyridae; genus Vesta; species Vesta saturnalis. The sequence goes on along the minus strand of JARFJB010001883.1, from coordinate 11,787,681 downwards.
ACTTGAACTATGTACCTACCGTCAGTTTGGCTTTATTTGGCGCTCAGTTGGGTTAGCGTGTGCATTAGCTAAAGTTAAATAAGATCTTTAGAATATGTACAGTTATCCAACAGCATCCCCTGATAATTTCTTGCCGTGGTAGGCGTCATCCCATCATTGAAATTCTGCAAAAATTTATCTCTCGTTTCTGAAGACATGCGTAGATAACTGATGTCCTCCGCAACATTAACACGATGTGTATGTTTGAAAACGGTCTGAGTAAATACAAAGAGTTGTTACTATAATAACATGCGCTATAAAATCTACTTATTGTCACTTACATTAATAATTCCCTTGTATCCCATTGACAAACATTTATCATTTTTTGTTGTACTTCTATTAATTTTCTTATACAGAAAGTCTTTGTTTGCACCACAACCTTTGCTGCGTATTCTGGTACCGTCTCGGTTCCTTTCCTTTACTTTATCAAAGTTGTTGTGTTGCACTGGTATACTTTGTGGTATTCGTATCTTGTGGCAGATGCATACGTATATTTTACAACCCAGTTTGTAGATGTTTTGGAACTGAATTCCATTACCCACTTGTTACACCTATCACTATACACTTCATCAGTTTTCTTTATGCGACTTTTTGCGGAAAAGTCATTGCTATTAGCTTCAAAACACTCTAGTATTGCACCCTCAATTTCGCACATTTCCATTACAAGGCTTTTGTAAGCCATAACTCTAGCGTTTATGAATTACTTCGAATAGACAAATATCGCGTATTATAACACTGCCTTTATTTTAAGTTGAAGCATAGAAGTACACTGTCCAAGTGTTAAGTTTTTCTAAGACGTTAAGTTATAATAAGATTACAGCTCAGCCGTGTAATAGTAAATTAAAATAGCACTGCTGACTGAATCGATTCGGCGTAAACTGTCCGCGCCACATGCCTCTTCCGTTGTTTACCACACGTTTCAAAGCATTGCGGGCGCTCGTGCTCTGTACCGTAGTAAATAATGTCATAATAATTTTCGCGTTACGAGTAGTCCATTTCGTACCACGTTCTAGAGCACTCGTACTCTGTGCAATAGTAAAGAATGTCAATACTCTACCGGGACCACACATTTCCGACTCGACAAAGACAGAAGTCCTAAATACCGTCACCGCTATAAATCTTCGAACACTCTTGGTAAACCGACGTCTGCACTGACGATACTTGGTCCGCTTTTACCTTTCCATCCCCCGCGAAGAGGAATCTACGCCTCTGTATCACCGTTCACCTAGATTGGTGCCCGAGAAACCTGGTTTTACTGTAACCGTCGGTCGAAAATTTACCGTTCCGCCTATATCAAACAGTTCTTTTAAGAACTAGCCGTTCACCGAAAGTAAAAGTGTTATAACTTGTATATGTCCAGTATAAGTGTTTAAAAAACTTACGGGTGGACGATATTGAGTAATGAATCGGAAAAACTCAGATAAACTCGCGGATAAAATAAAATCGGAATGAAAAATCTGAATAAACTCTCACGGGATAAAATCTGTCTGTCGGCAGCGGGAATCGCGGTTTTATGCATATTCAGTGGCGGGAGGCAGTGTCTACCGTCGTCACGTAACCTCGTTGATTGGTGTTCTCAGGGGCGGCCCGTGGATAGTGGTGAAGTTTGATCTTTACACAAATTAAGTTATACAACAAATTAAGTAAGAAATAAAATAAAAAATGAAGTAAGACGGAAAGGACTTTGAGTAAGAGCACTAAAATTAATTATCCAGAGAATTCAAGGTATACAATTTTATGTTGTGGGACTCTAAAAGTTTGCATTAGTATTCGATGTTAAGTAAAGGAATAAAACTTTTATGTAATCAGTCTAAGTACAAGGCAACTTATAAAATGAAAATTGTACAATGTGCCATCTAAATTAACGTTTCGTACATGCCAAGAATATGTCAATACGTAAGGCCTGCAACTTTTAACAAATTATTAATACAGAAAAAGTTTTGAATGCAGTTTGTAGTCCACAATACTAACTAAAGATATAATTAGTGTAAACGAACTAAATGTTCTGACTGAAAGCTGGGACGAATCTGTATTATGTTATATAGTCATCAAAATAATTAAAGATAAAGCATTAGTCCTAAATAGATTACAAGTGTAAATACAAACATTTACATACATTAAGGTCAAAGATAATAAAAGAGACAGTTTATATTGATTTGTGACACTTGTTGTATTTCCGTCCGGAAATACTAATTCTCACATCCTTAAAATCGTCCAGATATCCCTTTGTGTTCAAATCAAAACCGACAAAATATAATATAAACTTTTGTTATGGTACTAGTGACTTGTCATACGTGAACATTTTCTGACAGCTATCGTACATAAACGGTAAATTCCTCCTCGGAATTATCAATATATCAATAAGTTCTTTACTATAATTATTTAACTTCTACAGGATGGTCAGATTTAGATGTTTTAATAGAGAATCTCATAAACTATAGTTTGTATGAAAAAATGAACCTTGCATCCACGATATCTTCCGTACTCCACATCTTGTAGATCTCTTTCTTACAACAAACCCACTTGTTTATAAAACTTCCGTTCTTTCCCTTCTCGGTCTATCTGACCATTGTCTAATAGAAATAATTTCTACTGTCCCTAATTCCGCTGTTGTTCGCAACACCAATAGAACCTTGGGGTGTTTTAAGTCAGCTATATGTAGTGATTAACGAAACTTCTTTGCGACCTTTGCATGGCCTGAATGTTGTTTTAAGTCGTTCTCTTCTTCGGACATTGCTCTTTCAGTATCTGAAGTCATCCTCATGGGCATGGAGCTATACAATCCCAAAAAAACAGAATCGTATAGGCCATTCACGTTCCCAACCATGATTCAATAAGGCTTGTGCTGGTGCAATATATTTGAAGAATAAATCTTGTATTAAGTGGAAATCTAATAAAACGGTCGAGAGTCATGCAGAATACGTTGGTGCTAGAAATATCTGCAAAAGTGTCGTCACTAAAGCGAAAAAATTGTTTGAACAACCAAAATGCAATGAATTAGCTCGTCTTTGGGCAGTCGTAGATTTTGGTCTTTAGCTAAAGCCATTAGTAAAAATGTTGGTACATCTTCAATTCTCCCCTTCTTGACATCCGTTGACGTATCTGTAGTTACAGAATCTGTAGACAAAGCCATGTGGATTTATTTGCACCAAGCTCGTCTCTCAATGATTCTGAAAAAGATTCATTTTTTATACAAGCTCCTAGAATCGATTATTAGTAGGCTGGATCTCAATAAGGCGACTGGCCCAGACGATATTCCAGCTATTGTTTTAAAGAAATGTTGCCCCGAACTAGTATCAGTCCTATCTAAGCTCTATTCGATGTCTGTGTCTTCTGGGGAACTTCCTTCATCATAGAAGTTAGCAAATGTTCAACTTATTCCCAAAAAAGGCAATAAGACCGATCCCTCGAACTACCGACCAATTGTCATCACTTCCATTTTGTCTAAAATCATGGGAAAGGCCATAAATCAGCAACTGCTCTCGTTCTTTGAAAGTATGAATGGCTCAGATCTTAAGTTTTCACTCTGTTGGGAAAGACTGTATGTTCAAATCTATCATGGGTTGACCATCTTCTGCCAGCTACCAAAACAACTGCTCGTAAAATAGGCTTTTTGTAGAGATCTATGCTGTACTTTACCACCCGACAATTCTTTCTGCTGTATAAGTCCAAATTCGACCTCATCTAGAATATAATTCTCACCTTTGGGTTGGTGCTCCCCAATACGCTCTCGATATCGTAGGTTGTATTCAAAAGAGAGCGATTAGGCTTATAAATGACTCTTAACTTCCTTAACTTCTGACATACAGTCCCTTGAACATAGAAGAACCGTTTCAGTTCTTCCTTTGTACTGTAGGTATTACAATGGATATTGCGCTGCTGAATTACATCATTTGATACCATCTCTCGGGCTACCTTTGCTAGGAATACTCAGTTCGCTCATTTACATCACCCTATGCAGTAGAAATCTCTACTTGTCGTACCAAACGGGAACAATCCACATTCCTCTACACGACTTCTAAACTCCCTAGTTCCTATTTTCATCTCACTTATGATATGAACAAATTAGCTGTTCATAGACATCTCTTGGCAATTCAATGTCCCTCTATCCATTCTCCTAAGTATTCCTGAGTGCTTTAGCACGATAGGCCAAATTTGCGTACCGGAATATTTCTCGAAAACAATTGCTTGAAATAAAACTGCGCGAAAAATAGTTTCTCGAATGGACAGTTCCTCTAATACGAATATTTCTCGAAAAGAAAATTGCGAGAAAAAAATATACGTTAAAGAAAATTGAGCAAATTTATGCATTATATAACATTCTGAAATACATATTATCTTGAAATAATCCTCTCATTAACTTTCTTGCTAATGTTGATTGTAAGGAGTAATTACAATACAGTGTAGACAATAGAAATTCCAACCTTAACGCATACAATTACATATCTATTCTCTTGAAATAATCCTCTTATCACCTTTCTTGCTAATGGTATTTTATGATAAGAAGTGCTTGTAAATAACAAAAATATGTCCAAAGTTTTTAGTTTATTACAGTCATCGGTAACGGTAACTACATGGAGTTTATTAACAGTCAAAAAGGCAAAAACAAGTTATTAATCGAAGGCTATTTGTTTATTAAAGATAAAGTTGTTCATATAAAGTTTATTGGAAATGTGAAGTTTCTAAAAAATTGAAGGTGATAACAATCGCCGGCAATGCAACAAAAATAAATAATGTGTGTGTTTTTGTATAAACCTAATAAAATAATCTTATTCTATTAGTTTGAGCAATTTTCTTTTCGAGAAATTGTTATTCGAGTAACCAGACTTTCGAGGAACTGTCCATTCGAGTAAATTTTTTCGAGCAACTTTATTTAGAGCAATTGTTTTCACCAAAGCGCCAAATTTAGCCTGTCCAGGTCCACAATTATTAAGAAAAAAACAAACTACAAGAACTTAAAATTATATATATAAAACCACTTTAATTAAATTTTCAAATTGATGTCCATTATTTGCAACACATAGTTCACATAGCTTTGAAACATTCCGAATTGCGTTGTAAATATGAATATTAGAAACGGAATTAGCACACTCTATAAAATTTTTTCTTAGTTCGTTCATATTATTATTATTTTTTTTTATATAAATTGTCTTTAATGTGTCCCCAAAAGAAAAAATATAGGGGCGTGAAATCGGGTGAACATGGTGGTCTGCTCACAAGTCCATTTGTCCCTATCGATTTGTCTTGAAAATGAAGACGTTCTACTATTGTGAGAGGGTGTCCCATCTTGTTGAAAATGTAAGTTTTGTCTAATGTTCAGCGGTAACTCATCTAAAAATCCTGAACTATGTGTTGGTTTAAAATTTCAGAATATCGGTGACCATTCAGCTTTCTTTCATAAATGCGGTTTTCGAATAGCCCACCCCAAACACTAAAACCGAAGCGTTCCTGATTTTGAACATGGGCGGTACGATGCGGATTAATGTCGGACCACCAGTGCTCGCTGTGTCGATTGCAATTTCCGGCACTACTAATGTATGCTTCATCGTCCAAACAAGATTTTTTGAAAATAATGAATTTTGCTCTATTTACAAAATCTAGGCGTCATGCAGGATCGGTTGGTTTGAGATATTGTTTTCTTATTTTGTATGGTCTGAAAGTGTATCTTTTTAGAACTGACAATGCTCGACTTCGTCGTATACCAGACTCGGTCTCAATTTGACGGCTTGAAATCGAAGGATTTGAAGCTGCCATTCTGATAACATTGACGGCAACTTCCTCAGCATCTTCAATATTATAATTTTTTGTTCTTGGTTTATTAACAGTCCCATGATGTATGAGATTCTCTTTTAATTCTTTGAAAATAGAATTATTAGGCTGTCTTCTTTCTGGGTAACGGTTAAAATATAATTCACTTTCAACTTCAAAATTATTATTACATTCTAACATATCAAACCTTTAATTATTTTCAAAAGCCATATTTTGCACTTTTAAGGTTATAATAAACAATGAAATGTTATTAAATTGCCAGTGTTGTAACAATGAAATGACCGATAGGTACCTACTTTGTTTTATCTATTTTTTCTCCAAGCGTGCAATTTTTATGTTACAAAAAAACTATTTTTGCTGAAAAGTAGTAGAAATGAATATTTTGACCCCACATGATATACATCGTTGGAATTAGAGAAAAATAGTAATTGTCTGTTGCCATAGCCAACTGCACGTTCCTTATAAAAAAAATACAACTTTATGCTATAACTCGAATTTCAAGAAGATTTTTAAAGAATTGACCACACCACTGCAGTTTTATCAAAAATTATTTTCTTCTATTTTCATAAACAAGCGAGACATGGCCACAAAATGAAAACTCCAAAAACCTGAATTTTTGGCCATAACTCGAAAACAAAAGATGTTAGCCAAATTTGAAATGCACCATTGAGTTTTTCTCGAAAAAAGAAAACAGATCGAGGATCCGAGGTTCATTTTTTCATACGAACTATAGTTTACGAGATTCCTTATTAAAACATCGAAATTTGGCCACCCTGTACTTGTATTTAAAAATACGATTAGTCCATTTTGACTGAATACAACCCTAACCTTAGTCAGTGTTTACCTTCAAACATATTTTTTGCGTTACTTCAGCATATGAACTAAACCTGATGACGGCAGCAGAGTTTGCTTCCGAAATCTCGTAATATCAATACAAAAATTGTGGAAATAGGCTGATCAACTCAACTACGAGAATAAAACTAGAATATCCAATAATTATTTAAAACCCAGTTCAATTTTTCCATACACAGTTTCCCGATCACGAATATTTTTCGTTGCGACCATCAAACAACATATAAAAATTCCTATTCACTAACCATATAATCTAACTTACGTCGAGAACTTTATTAAAAAAATCGAACACCGAATTAGCCTTGTTTAAAACGTACAAAATTTCCACTAAAGAAATGTTTCAACATAAATAGTTGAAGTAAATTTACACCTTTAATGAACATGATGACTTGTAGTTTATTACGTTCACAGACGTTAGGACGTTTCTAATTGTTCAATTAAGACAGGCAGTTATTTAGTAATTAATTTTGGTCAAACCATCATTTGTTTAAAATAACTTACTTAGCTAATCTCTTACACTTACGCACATATTTTGTTGTCACTAGATACCCCAGTTCATTCCGCCATACCAATGCTTCAACTTTAATTTTACGTACGATTATTAATAGTTTTCCAGAATAAACAAAATAGAAAGACTTATCTTTTTGGCTAAATATCGTGTATTGCGCAATTGCAATTCTATAATAAATAGAGAATAGTGCTAATAAATATTTGAAGTATTTTTGTCAACAACTATTTATGAACATCTCTTTATTAAGGATGATTGCTGCAATTGCTATTTTGCAGTAATCGGTAATGCTATTGAAACGTTTAAAATTTATATTTGCTTTAAATACACGATTTTTATCCCTATGAACGTGAGTTGCACAAGTTTTCATTTTCATAAATACTCATACAATCCATGCCGCCATCCACCGATCAATTACGAATCAGACGGATACCCAGGAAAAGATTTTTTTCTATAATTGTCAAAAAACGTTTATAATTTTTTACTAATGTCAGTGTGCGAAATGTCAGTTTTTTTTAATTGCAAACTATTTTTTTACGTTGCCCATGGCAGCATGCCCAAAATATTTTGCACACTAGGGCGCAAAATAATTTGCAAGAATCAATCACTAGAATTAAAAAATACTCAAATGATACTTTTAATTTAACGAAAACTAACAAATACTAAATAAGATAATATAGTTTATTTTACCAATACTACTACTAATATTCCAAACTGTAATACAAATATGTAACTATTCTTTTTTATTTATAATATTGATATTAATAAAACTAGCATTGTTAAACATGATGTCTCTATAAATACGATTTATGTTGCAACATTTAGGAAATACGGGGCGTTTCATTTGAATTATTTAACAAAGTTCAAAAAATTCTCAAATATGACAGTTATGGAAAAATATTGTTTGTATTTCGTGGTAAAATTCGGCCAAAAATAAACACTCTCATGTGTCATTTTACAAAACACTCATTTTGCACACTTAATACAAAAATAACTATTATTTGTTATATTTTATAAACACATAAATGTGTACTTGTAAATTTTCATTTAGGTAGGCAGCCCACTTTACGCACGTACTGGCTAAAAGCATAACCGGCTACTAAAAGTTTACTCATTTCACTTTAAAGGTTTATTTCAGAAAATTGGTGGGGTCGATTTGCCTAAAATTTTTGATCTTTAACAAATTTATATATTGTTGGTAAAATATTTAAATTCTAAGTGTTTTATTGACGTAGTTTTAAAACTGTTGAATTTTATTTACAGAGAAGTACTATACATCGTATCAAGTTTCAACACGCTCGACTTGACACCTTCATAAATATTTTATTTTCCCGTGAAAATCAATAAAATTCGAGAATTAGGTAGCCTAGTACCAAAAATAAATTGTAACATATCGTTTTCATTTGCTTGTAAATAGCCCAAGCAGGCAAACATGACTAATTCTCTCAACGTGAAGTAAGTAAACTTTTTTTTGTCATAACATTAAGGAATTGCCTAAGTAACATAAGTGTAAAAATATTTCTTAAAATATACTCGTGATTATACGAGTATGCGGTTTTGAAAAATGTCCTGTTATTGGATAAGGATGGCAAACCGCAACCGCTTTAATCTAGGAGAGGCGGCACACATGTAATACAGCACGTGAATGAAAAATTTGTACACATGTTTGTACCATTGAGTAATAAGTTCTTACTCAATGTTTGTACCTTCAATTTAAGTCAATACATTATTTGTTAGTGAGCCAAAATATTATGAAAGTGAGGACATATAATGGTTCGTACATATATATATATATATATATATATATATATATATATATATATATATATATATATATATATATATATATATATATATATTGGCATTAGTGCGTCGAAGTACTATGCATCCGTTATTAAAGGAGATATCAAAAATAGTTATCTACAAAAATTATAGTCAACTTCGAACTTCACATTATAAAATTACTTTCGTATTTACAGGGAGTTACATATTACCAGGGTGAACCAAACATATTTTTTTTTAAATGAGACACCCTAGATATAATTTCAAATTTCGGTTAAGCTCATCTCCTCCATACTTCCAACGTTATGCAGGGTATTTCAAAAGTTATGGTCAATTGCACACAAAAATCATTCTCATTTCAACGTTCTTTATACCCTAGACAGAATAACGGAACAATCATTTTTCCGGGCATAACTTGTTTACATTGGTGCAGTGTTACGAGAAAGTGCTATTTCTTTATTATTGCACCAATTGAATATAGAGCGAGCCAGAACTCGAACACATGATTTTGTTAATTTCTTTTTAATATTTTATTTTAAAAAGTGAAAATACACTTTATGTTCTTTCATTTTTATTACGCACCCCTATCTAAAATCATTAATTTCTGAGATATTTTTAATTTAATAACAGAAAGAGATTTTTGTTTAAATTCTATTATAACAAGTTAAGCCGTGAACAAATAAAAGTGTGAAAAATTATTATAAAAACTTCAAAAAACATCGGTTATTAAGACAAAATTCTTATAAAATTAATCACGGCTAACTTGTTATAATAGAATTTTTTCAAAAAATCTCTTTGTTATTAAATAGAACATATCTCAGAATTTAACGATTTTAGATATAAAGAGTGATTAATAAAAATGAAAGAACACAAAGGGTATCTTCACTTTTTAAAATTAAATACAGAGTGATATATTTGAAAAAATTAACAAAATCATGTGTTCGAGTTGTGGCTCACTCTATATTCAATTGGTGCAATAATAAAGAAATAGCACTTTCTGGTAACATTGCACCAATGTCAAAAAGTTATGCCCGGAAAAAATGATTGTTCGGTTATTCTGTCTAAGGTATAAAGGACGTTGAAATGAGAATGATTTTCGTGTACAATTGACCATAACCTTTGAAATTCCCTGTATAACGTAATGAAACCCTATATTGGAAGTATGGATGAGATGAGCTTAATTTAAATTTGAAATAATATATAGAGTGTCCCATTTAAAAATACTATGTTTGGTTCACCCTGTAAATACGAAAATAATTTTATAATGTGAAGTTTGCTTATGATTTTTGTAAATAACTTTTTTATATCTCCTTTAATAACGGATATATCGTACTTCGACGCGCTAGTTAGTGCGTGGAAGAACAATAACTTACTTCGGATCAAAAATACAAACAAATGTTTTAAATGAAGGTTGTTATGTTTGCGCAGATACACAGATATTCAGGGTGTTCAGCCTAAGCGAGACAACACGAAGTTTATTTTTTTTAATAGGACACCCTGTATATTTGTTTACCATCCAATTCAGCGTAAAATTCTGCATCTAGCCCTATCTTTTCTTTTCCCATAAATTGCGACGTTGCCAAGCTGGAGCGAGCAATATGAAGATTTGACGAAAACTGATGCACTATAAATGCTGCCAAATAAACGTTATCAGTGATAAGCAACTAAACTTATTTGGTAGGTACGAAGGTAAAGGATGGCTGAAATGTCTGAAAATAGTCGAAGTTTCGTTTGGGGTTCGGGGTGTTTTTTGGATAAGCATTAATTCAGGAGGTTTCTATTAGCAAAAACTTCATTTTTTTAAATGGAACACCCAGTATATTATTTTACCATCTTGTAAAACTATTTTATCCCTTCGAATTATGTCTGTATAATGTACTCTCTAAAATCGATAGTTTTGAAGAAAATTGCATTTTAAGTTTATGATTTAAAAATATTTATGTTTTTAACAAGCAAGCTCTGAATGTGACGTTTAGAATACTTCTACTTTCGATAATTTGTTGTGACAAAACTCAAACCAGTAATTTTCTACCTTTAAAATATATATATACATATATATATATATATATATATATATATATATATATATATACACACGAGTATATAAGTGTATCGTAGCAGCTTCTTACCTAAAAGAAAAATGTCTAAGCATATGTCCGCCGCACCATATAAATTGCGATTTTTCAGAAAAGGCGACACACGGTCGCGCGTTGAATTCTCTTCCCTTGCTACCGTTGCGTGCAATTGGACGTTATCTTGCTTAATGAAATATTTAATTATACCTTTGTTAGAAATTATATAAATTAAGGAATCACGTGTTTGTTGGTTTTAATGTACAGCATCCTGTAAAAATATTGCGTATAACGCTTAGAATAAGAGAGTTAATAAGCCTGGAATTTTTCCTTTATTACACAGTTTTTAAATAATAGAAGGTGAAATCAGCATGAACTTCTAAGGAAAGGTGTACTTTGGGCGAAGAGTGGTGAAAAATGGTGTTTTCTCGAATATATTTATATTTTACATAACTAAACGTTTTACTTTGATAGTAAAAACACGTAATTAGCTCTCGCCCAATAACGATTTAATCGCCGTTGCTCTCACCAGAAACAGTAGCTTAAAATGTAATTTACTATAAGATGTGAAGGATATTTGTCTTTATACACAGCCTGTTGACAAATTCCACTTATGTTTCAAAATGTTTCATAAATTATCAATACAAATAAACGAATTTTACGGCAAATCTGACAAAAGTAATACAATCTTGTCACTACTGAATGCTAATAGCAACGGTAGGTAGTCTTAAGCTGTAGAAATCTGCTAATATTTTACAATTGTTGGATTGTGGTTTTGATTATGTTTTTTTAAAACACTATTCCAACGTTACATTTACGAAACGAATAAACATTAATTAAATTACTTAACTTTTTTGGTATTTCTTAATGATATATTTTTGTATTTCTATTTTACGCGTTTCGATAACAATTACAGTTATCGTTCTCAGTGTGCTTTAAAAAGTGTTTAAGATACTAGAATAAATCTATTGTAAATAAATTAAAGATGTTAGAATAATCTTATTGTAAATAAATTTATTCTAACATTTTAAACAATTTTTAGAGCACTACAGAAGACAATAACTATAATTGTTATCAAAACGTATAGATTTGTGTAAAATATAAATACAAATATACACTATTAAAAAACCGAAAAATGTTAAGTAGTTTAATTATGTAGAATAAACGCTAAATTCAATCAAATCTTGATAATAAAAATTCAGTTAGCAATACTTACGATTCTGCACAAATTTGATATGGACGAAACTGCTTACCTGTAATGAGGAAAACATTATTATTATTATTAGCATTATTAAACGAAAAATACAGGGTGTTTCAAAAAACGTTCCTCTAATTTCTAGGGTAAATAGAATATTAAAAAATAACGTTAGATTGGTTAACAAACCTGTGTCCGAAAATGCTTCCTTAAGAAGGCACGGCCCTGTAAAAGTGGCCCCAAAAGTCCTTTTTTTTAATTATCTCTGAAACGGTTTAAGATACTTAAATAAAATTTAGATCACAAATAACCTTGTTATTTGAGGTTTTAACATGTTTTACCCAAAAGAAAATAAAAGAAATATTGAGTTAGTTTGATTTTCTTGAATTGAGCAGGCTTAGACTGCAGACTGGCGATCTTCTTTGTTTGGCAGATTCGTTTGACACATTGTTGTTTATAGTTTTGGTTTCTTTAACAAGTAATAGCGCTTTTAAAAACTTTGAAAATGAATATGTACACTAATAGTGACTATACCGATATGTTGTTAACATTTGGGGAATGTGATGGAAATGCTAAAGCTGCGTAAAGGAGATATGCGTAAATATTTCCAGAAGAAGTTTTCCGGATTCAAAAACATGTTTTAATTTAGTGAGGATGTGCCGTGACACTGGAACCTTTAAACCAAAAAAGGTTAATTCTGGTAGACCACGAGTGGCAAGAATTCCTCATACAGAAGAAAATATTTTAAATCTAGCTGTTGCGGATCCTACGATAAGTATAAGAAATGTGGCATGGGCAAGTAACGCAAGTGTTTCAAGTGTACATCGTGTATTAAAAGAACAATTATTGCTCCGTTTCACTACAGGCAAGTACAAGAATTACTGCCTGAAGATCTTTTTTTGAGAAGAGACGTTTGCAGATTATTACAAGAAAGAATGAGACAGAACCCTGATTTTTTACAAAATATTCTTTTCAAGCTTTCACTAGACAAGATATGTTTAATAGTCTTAACAGTCACTTCTGGGCAGAGAAAAATCGAAAGGTTAAACGTGTAACGCGCGCATTATCAACATAATTTCAAGTTGAATGTATGGACTGCTTCAATAGGCAACCGCCTCGTTGTATACCATATTTTTGAAGGAAATTTAAATGGTGATGTTTACTAGGAGTTTTTGGATAACCGTTTATTTCAGCTATTAGAAGATTTGCCTCTTGATCTACGAAGAAATATGGTTTTTATGCATGATGGCGCTCCATCTCGTTTCAGTACACAAGCTAGAAGATGGCTCAACGAACATTTTCCAAATCGTTGGATTAGTCGAGGTACTGATGTTCCTATCCACTGGCCACAAGGTTCTCTGACCTAAATCCCTTGGATTTTGATGTGTGGAGTTTAGTTAAAGAAAAAGTATATCCAAGCGAAATACATCCCATTGAAAAACTTGAAGCGAGAGTTGAAAATAATTTAAGAACGTTAATTCAAGAACCACGGCCACTGCAAAGGATTATGTTTTCTCTAGAAAAACGTTTACGATTATGTATTCGTGATAATGGTGGGCATTTCGAACATTTAATGTAAAAACCCGTACCTACTTATTCAATTTTTTTTCTGTTTGTTTCGTGTTATTCGTTGTTTTTTTAAATTGTTTCCTTTGTTTGCTCTGTGTTAATGTCATACAATTAAAACCTTTTTTAAGTTCTAAATAATATACAATATTTTTACCTCATAGTTGTTTCTGAAACAATCATTATTCCCTGAGGTAGTTCGTTCTCGCGCATGACAATTATTAATCAAGATACTTATCTTTTTTGAGTTTTTTAATGGGGTATTTTAAATTATACTATCTAAACGTTTCGATAACACTTACAGTTATCTTCGTCAGTAGTAACATCTGTTAAAATTGTTAAAGGTGTTGTAAACAATTTTGTCAAAGTTGTTTACAATTGTTTACAATTAATAGTCTTGTTTTCGGAATTTCTATATTTAAGAAGCCAGTTTCTATCAATCTTATTGGATGTAATACAAAAAACAAAAGCGTTGGAAATTAAACGTGGCTTTCGTATCTCCTATCCCCGCGTTTCTCTTGTCCCTTTCGTCTCTCACGTCTGTCGTGTCCGCTGGGCTGAAGTTTGAGCTTGTTTGTGGCGCCATCTAGTGGTGTATGAGCCAGCAAACGTTTTTCTGTAATAGAGATTGATCATGGCTCCACGTAGCTGTATATTTTCAAAACTACATACAGTTCCAAGGAACTTTCGCTCGGGTCTTCACCCCTTGTCGTGGATCCTTGACATAAAATTCTCAAAAGGTCTGTGTAAATAAAGCATATAAACAAGCAAGACCGCTTATTCAACGCGTGTTTAAATTGGATGTTAACAAATAACATTCTGATGTATACCAACCAGCTCTTAATTACACATTTATTTTTAAAGTAATGAGTTGAATTATATTTGTTATTGCACTGTATACTGTACATAGGTGGTTGAGCATTTTCAATAACGACTAGAACATTCGGTCTTGTTTTATAAAAATCTAAGGTTTTTTAAAAAGACACAACCTTTTTTTTGATAGAAGTCATTTTCAGATACATCTTGAATTTATTTATTTCGCTATTTAAATGGATATAATTAAAACATTCTTATGCATCTGGTTTGATTGATTGACTGTTTGAAGGTCGTTTCCTCAAAACGAAATTATGTTTTACCAAAATTGAAAATGCAATGGTAAATTTTAGGCACCCCTTTTTATATCAAAATGATCCTTAATAGAAATGTGATCATTTTAATAACAATTATGGTAATAACAATTTAAAAACTCTCATAAAAATAATATGGGAAAATACACGGTCAGTTTAAACCGTATGTTGCACACGTAATTATTACATTCCAAACTTTTAATCAGGTTTTTTTATAACTGTTAATGGGTGCGTTTAAATAAACAATTTGTGTATCCGTATGTACAATATAATATTCTTCAAATCGCTTTGAAGAAATTACTTTTGCTGATAGAGAACCAGTTATATATCAACTATGCATAAGTAAAAAACATAGAAAGTGATTTAGTTTGATTAGACGAGTAACACAAAGCAGTGACCATCACTCGTAAACCAATTCTCCAAAACGTTCTCTAAGTACAGAGCTGGTAAGTGTGCTTTTAACTTGTACAGATTTTTAATTACAATTATAAAACGCATCTAATTTATATGTAACAAGTTTCTTTAAAAACATATTAAGGCGTACAATATACAAACATTTTAATGGTCGGATGGGTATAAAACATATTTAAAATACATTAGGACCAACAGGTAAAGAAACTAGTTTTTAATATTTGTTTAGAAAACAATAATGTAATAACTGTTATGTAATTAATTAACTTATAGTAAAATTTGTTTCGTTAAGTAACCAATCAGTATATAACTCAATTTTAAAACAATAAGATCGATAAGTGTTGTATAATAAATATTTAGTACATTCAGACCAACCCCAGTCAGATCAATCCCTAAAAGTCTTCTTAAATGACCTCCTTGTTAGAAATACAATGTTAAATAAATTCTCGTATATGGTAAAAATTCTAATACCAAAGATTGACCTTTCGAATAAGAATAATTAATAATAATATAACCAGCTCGACGTAACGCAAGCCATAATAATAAGTGTAAATAAACGTCCTCACGATGACAAGTCAAAAATTGCTGTCAAAAAGTAATTTGGGTTGAAAACAAGGTGCCTCGAAAAGAAACCATAGGTAAAAATGCTCGACGTACGCCAAAATAGTGAAAAAACTAATGCGGTAAATCAAAAATAATTAGGATTGAAAAGAGCCTCCGAAAAGAAACCATAGTGAAAATGGTCCTCACGTGGGCGTAAAAATGGTCAAAAATCAATTAGGGTTGAAAAACGGCCTCGAAAAGAAACCATAGGGGGAAAATACGGTCCTCCACGTGGGCGTATAAAATAGGTGAAAAAACGTCCTAATATGGCGGAATTACAAAATAATTATGTGCTAAAACCTCAAATAACTCCAGTACCAGTAAATTTGACTTTAAGCAAACAAACTACACGACAGCACGCACAGAACACGACGCACACGCACGCACGCACGCATATGCACGCAAAACGCACGACACGCACGCAACGACGCACAAACGCAAACGCACAGCACCACACGCACAAACGATACAAACGCACAACGCACACACGCACACACGCACACACACACGCAACACGCAAACACAGCAAGACACACACACACACACACACAGACACATGAATATTTCTAAAGTTTGTTAATCGTTATCGTTATCGTTTGGGCTGCAAACCCAAAATATTATCACTTGAATCGCAGTGTATCCAGGGCGATTTATATCAAAGTTGAATTTTTTTAGTGGAACCCACTGTTCATTATTGCATATTTGGATTCCTTGGCCAATCCTTATGCGACGCTATAAAATCACACATGGTGCCTAAAGCAATGAAAACCCTCATTATTTCTAGTACATACTCAAGACAAATGGTCCATTAATGTTTGAGCAGGCATATTCGGTACTTCAGCTGTTGGTCCCTTTTTATTTGACGGTATTCTAAATTCTAAATTAATCAGAAATTGTGAGATTAAAAGAAAACTACAGACGATAGATAGCGACAAATTTATATCGTTAGAAAGGTAAAAAAATCCGAATTTGACGCAAATATAAAATACCCTTCCATTTGAAAAAATCAAGATACCGTTTGATTAAAACAAATTTTAATTTTATTTTGGTTCATAATCTGGTTTTTGTGTTTTATGTGTCAATCGTTTTTGTCAATTTTCTACGGGTAACTAGAAAACAGAAATTAAAAATTTAAAAATTATATCGTTAGAAAGGTAAAACAAATCGGCATTTGATTAAAAAATAAATTTACCACAATCGACATATGTCATTGAATATTTTCATCAATGAAAAGAGAAATAAAATACTCGTTGGTAGTGTTTAACATGCATTTTAATTCTAATTTAATTAACCACGTAATTTTACCACATAACCTCACTATCTTGCATACAAGATGTAGGTAATATTTATTTTTATTTCAATATTGTAATTGCAAAATCACATCGTGTGGCAAATGCTCTGGGTATATCTGTAACCATAGTTAAGAATATCAAGTCTTAAAAATCATCCAAAATCCGTAAATTTGCAATACTACGCTAGCGTAGTAAATACCATTATTTATACTATATATATATATATATATATATATATATATATATATATATATATATATATATATATATATATATATATAAAACCACCTCACCGTCCTTGAGGGTTAATATTAATTAATTTTGATTTTTTTGAGACGTCCGTCTGTGTTTAAAATTAAACTCAGAAAATACATGTCCTTTACCAAGGCTCGACAGTGTATAATATTTTATAATTAATTATTAATTATAATGTAATTACTTACGTGCAAAAATTTAGTTATTATTTAACAATAATGGAGACCGTGGGTTTGAATTCCATTCGATCGAAAGCCATTTTATGTACGTACTAAAATATTACATTTTACTATTTATATAATACAGTAAATTCGAATTCATTATTACATTTTATAGTTTATATATGTATATATACAGGGTGCGGCATTAGTGCGTCGAAGTACGGTATATCCGTTATTAAAGAAGATATCAAAAAAGTTATTTACAAAAATTATAGGCAACTTCAAACTTCACATTATAAAATTAATTTCGTATTTACAGGGTGTTACATATTACCAGCATAAACCAAACATACTTTTTTTTAAATGGGACACCCTATATATTATTTCAAATTTAGATTAAGCTCATATCCCCCATGCTTCCAATATAGGGTTTCATTACGTTATACAGGGTATTTCAAAAGTTATGGTCAATTTTACACGAAAATCTTCTCATTTCAACGTGCTGTATACCCTAGACAGAACAACCTAACAGTAATTTTTTCCAGGTATAACTTTTGACATTAGCACAGTTGAATATAGAGCGAGCCAAAACTCGAACACATGATTTTGTCAATTTTTTCAAATGAATCATCCTGTATTTTATTTTAAAAAGTGAAAATACACTTTATGTTCTTTCATTTTTATTAAGAACTCCCTATAGCTAAAATTGTTAATTTCTGAGATATTTTCGGGGATAGCATAACAAGTGTTACGTTTATCATCGGTGATAGCTCGAGTTATAACCGATGAAAATGGAACGAGTTCAATTTTCTACAGGTTTTAACGAGTGGTATCACCGATTATTAATCATAACACGTGTTGTATTTGGTAAGAGAATATAATAATCCTTAATAGAAAATCATAACACGTGTTAAATTTGGTAAGAGAATATAATGAACGTTAATAGAAAGTATATTTTTTAACGATCTGTCACTTTGATAGTAAATACGTCGTATTACAGTTGCAAGATAATCAATACAATTATATATTTCTTTGAAACTTTTTTTCGCTTTGACAGTAAACCATTTTAATCATTAAAATCATGTGACAGTCAACATGCGGTGATAAAATTATCACCGATTTGATAGTCTATTTTGCGATTTTGTTTTTGTATTTTAATCAATGAAAGTAATCAAAAATGTACCATGTGACATGTGAATTTATTCTCAGTTTAATAACAGAAAGAGATTTTTATAACAATTTCTACTATAACAATTTAGCCGCGAACAAATGACAGATATTACTCAGTAATAATGAGTAGCTTGTCATTTAACAAACGTCTTTGAGATTGTGTAATGTTTATTAATTTGTAAACACTTACATACTGTATGAAATGAACTTTCCTGTTGAGGAAGTAACAGACATGATATGGGTACTGGAAGAATGTATGAAAAATTGTTTATTAGCCCAAATAATTTACAAAGAGAGATATCCCGCACGAAGACAACCCGAGAAAATAACGTTGAAACGGGTTCAGTAGTTTATGAAAAAAGGAAAGGACAAAACCTGTTCTTAACGAGGAAAATGAAATTAACGTGATGCTTGAAGTTACGCATAATCCACATGTTAATACACGTAAAATCTCGCGACAGCTTGATAGTAATGACAGGTCCGTCCGAAGAAGACGCATCGATACCATATCCATTTGCATTAAGAGTTACTCGAAGATGACTATCAATCAGATGGATTCCTTTGATTTTGTCCTCTTTGGAGACGAAGTCACGTTTCATAAAAATGGAACTGTGAATAGACACAATTTCCACTATTATTCGACAAGTAATCCCCATATTGCAGCAACTCATAGTCAAACTAGGTGGTCTTTGAATGTTTGCGGTGGTATAGTTGGAGATCACGTAATTGGACCACATCTTTTCGATGGAACAGTGAATGGTCAGGTTTATTCGGACTTTTAAGAAAATCATTTACCATTACCGTTGGCAAACCTTGCTCTTAACATTCGTCAAAGAATGTGGTTGTTACACGATGGAGCTCCGGTACATCACACTAGGTTAATTCATAATCATCTTAATACCCATTTTCCTGGAAGATACGTGGGAAGAGGAGGACCCATTGCTTGGCCAGCTCGTTCACCAGAGTTAAGTAAAATTGAGTTCTTCAAGTGGGGTTATGTGATAAACTGTGTGTGTCAAGTACCTCCAACGACACAAGATGATATGAGGAGTAGAATACGAGAAGCATTCCAGAGTGTTAATGGTGAAATGTTAAGAAATGTCAGTCGAGAATTTGAAGATCGACTGCAATGCTGTATTGATGTTTTCGGTGGACATTTTGAACATTTATTATGAAATTAATTAATTTTATAAAAATTTTGTCTTAATAACCGATGTTTTTTGAATTTTTTATAATAATTTGTCACACTTTTATTTGTTCACGGCTAACTTGTTATAATAGAAATTTAAAAATAAATGTGTTATTAAATTGAAAATATCTCAGAAATTAACGATTTAGCTATAGGGACTACTTAATAAAAATGAAAGAAGGTGTATTTTCACTTTTTAAATAAAATACAGGGTGATTCATTTGAAAAAATTGACAAAATCATGCGTTCGAGTTTTGGCTCGCTCTATATTCAATTGGTACAATAATAAAGAAGTAACGTTTCTCGTAGCACTGTACCAATCTCAAAAAGTTATGCCTGGAAATAATTATTGTTAGGTTGCTCTGTCTAGGGTATACAAGACGTTGAAATGAGAATGGTTTTCGTGTATAATTTACCATAACTTTTGAAATACCCTGTATAACATAATGAAACCCTGTATTGGAAGTATGGGGGAGATGAGCTTAATCAAAATTTCAAATAATATGTAGGGTGTCCCATTTAAAAAAAAGTATGTCTGATTCACCCTGGTAATATGTAACACCCTGTAAATACGAAAATAATTTTATAATGTGAAGTTGATTATGATTTTTGTAAATAACAAAGATATATCGTACTTCGACGCACTAATGCCGCAGCCTATATATATATATATATATATATATATATATATATATATATATATATATATATATACTGTTATATTCACAATCCATTTAAAACCATGAGTTAAAGGTGAACTCCACCTTCCATGTTTTAAATATCTAAAACGAACCGTTTAAAATTTTAATTAGGCTTTTAAAAAAGCAGTTAAGTTTTAAGTGTAAAAGTAACGGTTCTTTATGTCACACAATTCGTTTCGATATAACAACTATTAAGTGGTTATTTACATTAATACGAAACTTTTAAATAGTACTACTGTTAACAAACAAAATACACCCACGTACCACACAAAATTAAAAAACCGAACGCGTTTCGATAGCTACGCTATTCTCATCAGTGGTCGACTAGTCGACCGCTGATGATACGTAATGAAACGCATTCGTGTTTTTAATTTTGTGCGTATTGTATTTTGTTACAGATCCTGCCACAGTTCCAGTGTTCCAGATTTTTCAGGCACTACTGTTTTAACCACGATATAATTTCACAATTTGTTTTATATAATTATTTATTTCTTTACGCACTTCATTACAACGTGTATCATTATCAAGAGAAAATATATAATTAAAATAACAAACAAGTAGTTATAGTGACAAGTCATTACGGTAAAACAGCAAACTTGATGTAAATTATAATTCTATATTTGAAATATCTGTTAAAGAAGAGTATATAATATCAACCTGTTCGATCATTAAAGGTATTGTCTGTTTATGTTTATAAATTTCGAAATCTTCCAGAAAATGTAATTGAAATTCTGTTTGTTGTTAGTGATTGTCATTATTAATTACTGTCTTCTTTTTGTCACTTCGCTCACTTTAATAATTTAAAACAATAGAAAGTTTTATAAGTTAACAGATCCTTTTAAAATCAAATAACTCAAAAACCGATAAAGTTAAACAAATTGAACAAGAGTACCTTTTCTATGTAAAATTGAACGGGATTTCAGACTTATTTTAACCATTATTGAATGAACAAAGAAGATACCATATCATCTACTGAAGGAACAGGGTGCCACTAACGCCTTCTATGAGCAGTCATAAAATAAGTTACAAATCCGTATTTATCATGCCACAAAACCTAAAAATACCAAATTTTATGTTCATACTGTTAAAACTAATAAAGTTATTGAGAATTTTTTTCCCTTTGAACACCCTGTATCTCCTAAACCAGCAGCATTTCTATAAGTCATGTTGGGCTTAATCTTCATATTTTGGTGTTTACTGCCTGTAGTTCAGAGATTGCCCATTCTTAATGACTCACTATTATATATATATATATATATATATATATATATATATATATATATATATATATGGGTTAGAAATAAGCATAATACAGGGGCTATAGTTATCGAGCTTATATTCTTTATAGTGTGCAAATTTAAATAGTTTTGAGAAAGTACAGTTCGTTTTAATAAGAAAATTAGTATACGAGAGGGAAAATGTGTTTTTGATATAACAAAACAGGATTTGTGGGGTTTGCACAAAGTTGTTTTATTCATAAAAGCAATGAGCTATACCAGTGGCATGTGAGAAAGGTCAAAACGATTGATATTTATGGGTACGGTTAGTTTAGGTGAACATATTTCAGTAATTTTACAGTTTAATCAATTTATTTAAGCATGAACATAAAATTTGGTAGTGTTAGGTTTTGTGGCATGATAAATACGAATTTGTAACTTTACAGATATTAATCACATGAAGTAGGATAATTCTAATAGGTAGAACATATATAGATATAGGTACAATGCATGAACTATATAAACTACAAAAAGGGGTTATGGTACGAACATTGTATATTAGTATTTCACAGACAAAGTGTATAAAAAGTGGTAGTGATTTAGAAACATTAATAAGAACATGAACAACATTTGTACAATACAATATTTAATATAAAATTACATTTTGTGTGCAAAATTTACATAAATGTGTTAACAATATTGGAAATGTGAAATGACAAAGTGATGGACTTTGGAGTAAAAATAAACAGCATTTGTGTTAGGGATAGTTATAAGAACATAATAAATTAACATTTCAAGTGATTTAGACGTTTATAACGCAAATTACGAGTAAAATTATATTAAGTTAGGTTAAGTACTAAATTTAAGAATTTTGCAAATTTATAGTTTTTTTTAGGATTAGAATTTAGGTTTAGAATAAATTATAAAAGCACATAACAGTAGGTTTCCCTCATTTTCATAAAGAAATTTACAATATACATGTAATATGAGCATAAAATTAGAAAAGTTGGGTTAACTACCTAAAATTTAAATATGAAAATGGAATTTCTGTTAAAATTAAGTTAAATGGTTTTAAATAAATGTATTCTGATATAGTTTTTTATGTATATTCTGAATATGTAACTAATTTAGGTGTAAAATATAGAGTTTGTTAGACATAAGTAAATTTAGATTTTAAGTTGTCAAAATGCAAAGCTTCGAAGCGAAATAGGGCTTATGAGGTGTCTTTTTATGCGGAAAGTTGCACTTTTCTGCACATTCTTTCTGGTTTCATTCACTGTATGTGTCCGTACCACGATAACTGTCTGTTTTTGATTTCCTTCAGTATTGGTTCTTGTTGAAGTGTTTCTATAATTTCCTCGTTTTGTACTCTATCAAACTTTGTCTTACCCGCTCTCTTTTCTTAATGTTGACTTCCATTTTCTTTTCCTCTATTTCGTCTACCCACATGTTCACTAGTTTTTGCATTTTATTATCTGTATCTGCTATTATGACTGTGTCATCTGCGTACATTAAACTTTTTACCTTAACTGGTTCCAAATTCCTATACTCTATTATTGAGTCCAATACTCCTGTTTTTGCTTTTAGGTTATTTATTATTTTATCTATTATTATTATGAACAGAAGAGGGCTTAGGCTTTCGCCCTGTTTTATTCCGGTTTCCATTTTAAAGTTCTCTGATCTCTGTCCAGTTAGTTGAATTTTTCCTCTGACTTCCTTGTATATACTTCTGATGACTTCTATTAGATCCGTTGTCACTTCCAGTTCCTCTAGGCATTCCCATATTTTTTCTCTCTCGACTGTGTCAAAGGCTGCTCTTATATCTACAAAGGTTAACAGTAGTTCCTCTCCGCCCTCTATTTTTCTTTCTATATTCTTCCTCAATATACATATGTTGGTACGTTTTCCTATTTGCTCTAAACGCCCCTTTCTCCTCCTCTAGTGTATTTTCTACCGTCTTTCCAAGTTTCTGCTCCAAAATTCTGCTATATACTTTAAAGCATACCGAGGAGAGACATAAGGCTCCATAATTGTCGGATGTCGTCTGATACCCTTTCTTATATATTGGGATTATCAGATTCTGTTCCCACTCCTTCGGGATTTTCTGGTCACCATGCTTCCTTACATATTTCCCACATCCATTCTTTACTCTTTTCTCCCATACATTTTACCATTTCCGGATCTATGTAGTCTTCGCCGCTTTCTTTCCCACTTTTTAACATTTTCAGTAAGTTTTCCATTTTCTCTCTTGTTATACTTTCTAAGCGTTCTGTTTTTCCTCTTGATTCTTCCTTTTCACTGGTCGATTTCTTTTCTTCATCGTCCCCTTTCTTTTCAAACATCTGCTCAAGGTAGTCTTTCCATATTTCTAGTATTTCCTTTTTGTCTGTTGTAATGTGGTTGTTTTTATCTCTAATTTCTCTTCTTTCTTTTCGCTGACTTCCTCTCATATTTCTTATCTTGGTCCAAAAAGTCCTATTATTATCTTTATATGTTTCGTTTATCTCTCTTCCAAATTTTTCCCAACTTTTTTGTTTAGCTTCCTTTACTGTCTCTTTTGCTTCATTTCTTGTATTCATATATTCTTCTCTGTCCTCTCGTTGTCCAGTCTGTACGTCTTTCTTCCAGGCCTTTTTATTTTCCCGTATTTTTCTTTTCTTACTTGTTCATTCCACCAATTTTTTATTTTCCTATTATTACTCATTTTTGTCATTCCACAGATCATTACTGCCTTTGTATATGTTACTTCTGCAAATGCTTTCAATCTTCCTTCCAGAGTCCATTCCTTTTTCTGCTGTTCTTGTCAGTAAAACTCTGTATCTGTCTCTTCTTGATATTTATTCCTATCGTTTTCTTCTTTTAGTTTATTTATCTTGACCTTTCTAGATTTTATTATATTTCTGTATTTTCCATGTCGCTCTAATCTATGATACGTTGCTAGTTCTGCCCTTTTCTTTGTTAAGATTTGTTGTATACTATGCTTTAAACCTGGTGTGAAGGTTATATAGTCTATTATACTCTGGGCCTGTCTCTCCGCTGCCACAAATGTATATGTATCTTCTAGTTCTTGTTTCCAAAAGGTAGTTCCTATTAAAATGTCATTTAACTGGCAGAATTGTAGCATTTCGATTCCATTTTTATTCATTGTTTCCTCTCCAAAACCGCCCATGCATCCCAGACCTCTTCCTACTCTAGAGTTCCAGTCTTTCATTATTACTATGTTATCGGTGTCCTCTCTCGCTTCATTTGTTTTTTTTTTCTGTAATTCGTTATAGTATCCTTCCAATTCCCTTCTTCACTTCCTGATATTGGCGCGTATACTTGTATAGATACTATTCTTTCTTCCAGTTGCAGGTGTAAGATTATCATTCTTGAATTTATTGCTTCCATTTTCGCGACTTTTTGTTTCTTCATTTACAATAATTCCAACTCCCTTGTTTGCCCTTTATTCTATTTTGACCCATGAGTCATACATGCAGTTTTATTAGCCCTATTCCTGTTAGTTCCCTGTTAGTGTTGTTATGTTCCATGTTCCACAGGCAGCTCTTTATTTGCTTTGTATATTTCAATTTGTTGCCAGAATTGGGTGCTTCAATAGTTTTTCGACAAAGCTCTTGGTAAATTACGTGGGACCATGTAAAATATTGATATACAGGGTGATTCATTAAGAATGTGCAATCTCTGAATTACAAACAGTAAACACCAAAATATGAAGATTAAGTCCAACATGCCTTACAAAAATGTTGCTGGTTCAAAGGGAAAATTTTTTTCAATATATTACAGTTTTCACAGCATGAACATAACATTTGGTAGTTTTAGGTTTTGTGCCATGAGAAATACGAGTTTGTAACTTATTCTGTGACTTATAATTATGATAAATTATATCATATCTTCTTTGTCCATTGAATAATGGTTAAGATAAGTTAAAAATCTAAAAGCTCGTTCAATGTTACATAAAAAAGGTAATCTTGTTCAATTTGTCTACGTTTATCGGTTTTTGATTTAATCGCTCTTAAAAGGATCTGTGTTTTACTAATAAAATTTTTATTATTTTAAATTATTAGTTAATAAAACATGCAAAGTTGCGTTAGTCACTAATGTTGTGTTATTTATTTTATTGACTAGCCTTGTGTCAACATTTGCTAAATTTATGTATTAAGTGTTTAGTAATATTATCATCCTTTTTCTGATTTAAATTTAGTAATTAGGTATTTTGGGTGAAAATAGTTGGTACTAATCAAAAAATGCCAAGTCATAACAATTTTTCTAACGGTGAAATGCGTGATACGATTTGTTGTCTTGCTCAGTCAAATTATAATGGCATCGGCCCGAAGATATTTACTATTGTACCTAAATCGAAGACAACCGAATCACAAACTGTTTAGAAATATTTTTAACCACCTTGATAAGACAGGGTCTTTTCATACCAAAAGGCATAATTCCGCGACAAAAACAATCAATGTCGATGACGAAGAAGAGGTTTTAACTCGTATTCTGAAAAGTCCAGATGTGAGTACTCGTCGGTAAAGTGCGGCAACAAGGATAAGCTATCTGTAGAATTTTAAAGAAAGAAAAACCCATCTATGCCAGTATACTACCGTCCAAAATTTATTACCTCAAGGTTTCCAGCTCGTTTACGATTTGCCCAAGTTTTACAAGATAAACTAAGAGGAAACCAAAACTTTCTTGAGAGCGTTCTCTTCTCTGATTCACTAGACGAGAAATTTTTAATTGGAAAAACACTCATTTGTGGGATCCTGAGAATCCAAATGCTATAAAAGAAAGACATTTTCAGCATGAGTTTAAGGTGAATATTTGGTGTGGTGTGATATCTGGTTTTTTCATGGGTCCTTCTCAACTTCCGTCTAATCTAAAATGACCACTTCATTAAAACCTTCTCGAAAAACATCTAAATGAGCTACTAGAAGATGTTCAATTCGCCGTAAGGCAAAACATGTGGTTTATGCGGGACTTCCCTCATAGTTAGGTTGACCATCAAGGAGTCCAGATTTAAACCTGTTGAATTTTTCAATATGGTCAAAAACGAAAGAAATAGTTTATAAAGAACAAAATAATTCGATCCACGTGCTGCAGCAAAAAATCCAAGAAACCGCGAATGTAGTTAATGATAATAGACACGTTCGTTTTAATATTCAAAGGTGTTTAAGAAAGCGCATTGCAAAGTGTACTGAGGTAGATGGTGGGCATTTCGAACATTTACTTTGAAATTCTGTTTGTTGTTAGTGATTGCCATTATTAATTACTGTCTTCTTTTTGTCACTTCGCTCACTTTAATAATTTAAAATAATAGAAAGTTTTATAAGTTAAGAGATCCTTTTAAAATCAAATAACTCAAAAACCGATAAAGTTAAACAAATTGAACAAGAGTACCTTTTCTATGTAAAATTGAACGGGATTTCAGACTTATTTTAACCATTATTGAATGAACAAAGAAGATACCATATCATCTACTGAAGGAACAGGGTGCCACTAACGCCCTCTATGAGCAGTCATAAAATGAGTTACAAATCCGTATGTATCATGCCACAAAACCTAAAAATACCAAATTTTATGTTCATACTGATAAAACTTATAAACTTATTGAGATTTTTTTCCCTTTGAACACCCTGTATCTCCTAAACCAGCAGCATTTCTATGAGTCATGTTGGGCTTAATCTTCATATTTGGTGTTTACTGCCTGAGTTCAGATCCATTCTTAATGACTCATATATATATATATATATATATATATATATATATATAGGTTAGAAATAAGCATAATACAGGGTTATAGTTATCGAACTTATATTTTTATAGTGCAAATTTAAATAGTTTTGAGAAAGTACAGTTCGTTTTAATTAGAAAATTAGTATACGAGAGGGAAAATGTGTTTTTGATATAACAAAACAGGATTTGTGGGGTTTGCACAAAGTTGTTTTATTCATAAAAGCAATTAGCTATACCAGTGGCATGTGAGAAAGGTCAAAACGATTGAAATTTATAGGTACGGTTAGTTACGGTGAACATATTTCAGTAATTTTACAGTTTAATCAATTTATTTACATGAACATAAAATTTGTAGTTTTAGGTTTTATGATAAATACGAATTTTTAACTTTACAGATATTAATCACATGAAGTAGGATAATTCTAATATGTAGAACATATATAGATATAGGTACAATGCATGAACGATATAAACTACAAAAAAGGGTTATGGTACGAACATTGTATATTATATTTCACAGACAAAGTGTATAAAAAGTGCAGAAGAATGGTAGTGATTTAGAAACATTAATAAGAACATGAACAACATTTTACAATGATATTTAATATAAAATTACATTTTGTGTACAAAATTTACATAAATTGTTAACAATATGGAAATGTGAAATGACAAAGTATGGACTTTGGAGTAAAAATAAACAGCATTTGTGTTAGATAGTTATAAGAACATAATAAATTACATTTCAAGTGATTTAGACGTTTATAACGCAAATTACAGTAAAATTATATTAAGTTAGGTTAAGTACTAATTTAAGAATTTTGCAAATTTATAGTTTTTAGGATAAGTTAGGTTTAGAATAAATTATAAAAGCAATAACAGTAGGTTTCTCATTTTCATAAAGAAATTTACAATATACATGTAATATGACATAAAATTAAATTGGGTTAACTACCTAAAATTTAAATAAAAATGGAATTTCTGTTAAAATTAAGTTAAATGGTTTTAAATAAATGTATTCTGATATAGTTTTTATGTATATTCTGAATATTAGTTTAGGTGTAAAATATAGATTTTGTTAGATATAAGTAAATTTAGATTTTAGTTGTCAAAATGCAAAGCTTAAGCAAATAGGGTTTGAGGGTCTTTTAGCGGAAAGTTGCCCTGATTCCAAATCTATTCAAAAATAAATCGACTTGTTTTAAAAGTTATAGCATAATTTGTATTTTAGTTAATTTAATTTTTTAGACCAATCAGATGCTTGGATACTCCAGTTGGATGTAGGCAATGTCCACTTGATTACGGTTGTTACCATCAGCCAATACTGCTACCTCGAATCTCGATTGTCGAAGACACCAACTTCCAAACTTAAAGATGTTTTCTCCAAAAACGGCAAACTCCAATCACTTATTTAATTTCGGTAACTTTTTATTTAAATAGTTTTAAGGCTTAATGAGTGATATCGTTTTAAAATTATTTTTAAATAACCAAAATTTTTGTTGATAACACTTTTAATTTTAGCTACCGATTCAATTTTTGTTTAAAAGAATTTGTCCGAAGAAATGAAACAACTTTGTCCAAATAAAAATGGGTTTTAATTTAGTATAAACGGAAATAATTTAAGTTGGATAACACAAAAGCAAATCCTTACAAAATCGTAACACAAAATAACACGACAAAATTATTTTTCAAAAACGACAGGTATCGGAGACCGAATTATTTATTTCAAACCGTCGATATAAAAACAAGTGCGCTCGAAAATATTCTTCGTAACGTAAAACTTCTTGACGAAAATAAATTAGGTTATGTACTCACAAATTTCACAACACTGTTTTAACTTTTACACTTTTGAACAAATTCTAGAGAGTGTGATTTCTGAGCGCTTGCTTTTATATGTTTCTGGTTGTTACCAAAATTCATTTTTTACAGCCATATTGCAAATGTAACTATGGCTATGATTGGTGGATCTAGATTACAAATTGGACACAAATGGAAATTTGGCCGTAACTTTCTTATGCATAATCGGAATTGAAAATTAAAAACGGAAATGAAAACTACGTAAAATTTTGAACAAAAAGACACCTAACAAGCTATAATTCCTAATATTAATATACGAAATAACTTAATCTACCTTAAATAAGCTTCTAACTATTTACACTTACAAGCTATACTAAAACCAATTGCAAAAATGGAATTCTGAGAACATTCTACATAAGAATACATATCTTTTGTATTGGAAATATTTAATTTAAAGAAATTTATTAGCTTTTGTAATTTTATCTTAAATTCACCTCAAAATTAACATAATTTTGCGGAGAAAAGCGCTGTATCCTTATAAAAACTGTGTCATAATAAGAAAGAACATTTATTATTTGCTTTAAGAGCAAAATCTAAATCTAATAATGTGGAGAAAGTATAAAATTATGTAAAAAACCTAAATATTACAACCTAACCAAACTTAAATCTAAAAATGAAAATAATTTATATTTAAAAATGTTTTTAACACTTAAAATGTTATGTTTAAGGTTTGTACTTATTGTCTTTATTATTCTCACTTTCTAATTGCAATGCATATTGTTATATAATGTTGCATTGAAAAAGTTTCATCGTCTAACACTCTTTTTAACTGTTTCACTATATAAATGTACGGCACTATAAATGTCTGTATACCAAATTGTTCTATATGTTGTTCTTATTGTTAATCTTGTAACATAATTTTTGTCACTAATTCGCTTCCAAAAATATGTGCGAAAAATGTCTAAACTGTCCATATTATAACCCTTTTATTAAATTTTTGTACTTCCTGCATTCAAAAACTAAACATACATTATCCCTAACATAATCCTAACTATATAGTCCATGTTTAAACACCTGTAAAATGTCCACTTGCCAAATTACCTTGAAAATTGATTTTATTGCAATAATTGCAATACTAAAATGACTTTACGAAAATGGTTATATTTAACATTCTTGACAATTTTGTTAGCACAAATTGCTTTTATGATAAAACCAAACTAAGCAAATGATATTCAGACTAATTTATATCAAACAAATTTATTTTATTACATCGTGAACCAGATTTATATAAAATAGTGTCTGCACTTGTATCGAGCATTAGAAATCACTTTTTACCCAAATGTATGTAAGCTGTCCGATACTTCTATTACCTTTTCTAAATCTCAATATATATATATATATATATATATATATAT
This sequence comes from Vesta saturnalis, assembly GCA_036346205.1. Lineage (NCBI taxonomy): Eukaryota > Metazoa > Arthropoda > Insecta > Coleoptera > Lampyridae > Vesta > Vesta saturnalis. The sequence continues at coordinate 11,756,836 of JARFJB010001883.1, read as the reverse complement.
ATATATAAGGTATAGAAATAGCATATTACAGGTTATATTATAACTTAATTTTATAGGCAATTAACATAGTTGTTAGAAGCAGTTCGTTTTAATTTTATTTTTCACAATTTAAAATAGAATTTTTTAAATAAATTTTAAATTTTTAAAAAAAAAAAAAAAAAAAAAAAATTCATAAAAGCAATTAGCTATACCAGTGGCATGTGAGAAAGGTCAAAACGATTGAAATTTTAGGTACTTAGTTCGGTGAACATATTTCAGTAATTTTACAGTTTAATCAATTTATTTAAGCATGAACATAAAATTTGGTAGTTTTAGGTTTTGTGGCATGATAAATACGAATTTTTAACTTTACAGATATTAATCACATGAAGTAGGATAATTCTAATATGTAGAACATATATAGATATAGGTACAATGCATGAACGATATAAACTACAAAAAAGGGTTATGGTACGAACATTGTATATTAGTATTTCACAGACAAAGTGTATAAAAAGTGCAGAAGAATGGTAGTGATTTAGAAACATTAATAAGAACATGAACAACATTTGTACAATACGATATTTAATATAAAATTACATTTTGTGTACAAAATTTACATAAATCTGTTAACAATATTGGAAATGTGAAATGACAAAGTGATGGACTTTGGAGTAAAAATAAACAGCATTTGTGTTAGGGATAGTTATAAGAACATAATAAATTTACATTTCAAGTGATTTAGACGTTTATAACGCAAATTACGAGTAAAATTATATTAAGTTAGGTTAAGTACTAAATTTAAGAATTTTGCAAATTTATAGTTTTTTTAGGATAAGTTAGGTTTAGAATAAATTATAAAAGCACATAACAGTAGGTTTCCCTCATTTTCATAAAGAAATTTACAATATACATGTAATATGAGCATAAAATTAGAGAATTTGGGTTAACTACCTAAAATTTAAATATGAAAATGGAATTTCTGTTAAAATTAAGTTAAATGGTTTTAAATAAATGTATTCTGATATAGTTTTTTATGTATATTCTGAATATGCTAGTTTAGGTGTAAAATATAGATTTTGTTAGACATAAGTAAATTTAGATTTTAAGTTGTCAAAATGCAAAGCTTCGAAGCGAAATAGGGATTGTGAGGAGTCTTTTTACGCGGAAAGTTGCCCTGATTCCAAATCTGTATTCAAAAAGTAAATCCGACTTGTTTTAAAAAAGTTATAGCATAATTTGTATTTTAGTTAATTTAACAATTTTGTTTAGACCAATCAGATGCTTGGATCTTTTGTGTGTAATGTAGAAAAAAAGTTGAAAATTTGGTATCCAAGACAAATGTATAAAAGGAATTGCTCCTGATTTCTCACTCTCTTGCCTTTTGAAAATTTTTGTGACTAGCAAGCCATAGTATTAATAGCGTTGGGGTTAACATGTAAGTTACAAGTTTCGTTTACATTATCGGTTTTGAAACGCGATCAACGTAGAGTCGAGATCTCACAAACAATCGTTTTAACCTGTAACAAAATTTAAAAATTAGGTTACCGATTATAAGTGTCGATAATATTATAATTGTTTCAATTTGAATTCGTGTTCAAACATCGGATGATGTGCATTGTTTTGTTAATATAATCAATCAATTATTTTGGATTTGATGTTTATTTTTCTTGAAAGTGACGCAGAGTATTAAATAACCTAAATTACAACCTAACCAAACTTAAATCTAAAAATGAAAATAATTTATATTTAAAAATGTTTTTAACACTTAAAATGTTATGTTTAAGGTTTGTACTTATTGTCTTTATTATTCTCACTTTAATTGCAATGCATATTGTTATATAATGTTGCATTGAAAAGTTTCATCGTCTAACACTCTTTTAACTGTTTCACTATATAAATGTACGGCACTATAAATGTCTGTATACCAAATTGTTCTATATGTTGTTCTTATTGTTAATCTTGTAACATAATTTTTGTCACTAATTCGCTTCCAAAAATATGTGCGAAAATGTCTAAACTGTCCATATTATAACCCTTTTATTAAATTTTGTATTTCTGCATTCAAAAACTAAACATACATTATCCCTAACATAATCCTAACTATATAGTCCATGTTTAAACACCTGTAAAATTGTCACTTGCCAAATTACCTTGAAAATTGATTTTATTGCAATAATTGCAATACTAAAATGACTTTACGAAAATGGTTATATTTAACATTCTTGACAATTTTGTTAGCACAAATTGCTTTTATGATAAAACCAAACTAAGCAAATGATATTCAGACTAATTTATATCAAACAAATTTATTTTATAATCGTGAACCAGATTTATATAAAATAGTGTCTCAACTTGTAATCGAGCAAATAGAATACCTTTTATACCCAAATTGCATGTAAGCTGTCCGATACTCTATTACATTTCTAACATCTCAATTATATATATATAATATATTATATATATATAATTAGATGTTTACCAAAGTTTGATTATTTTTAAAATATAGCAAAGCTAGTAACGATCATGTTAAGAAGAAAATTTATTTTCAATTTTGTTATAGAATTCATTTACTATTTCCTGCTAAACAAAGTTCATTTTCAATGAAGTAAACTGAGTTAAATCACTAGAAATTGATTTGTTTAAATAATTGTGATAAATATTTAGTTATTGAATATAAATTTATGTTTTAACGTAAAATATTATTTATTGTGTTATTGTCTTATTACCGTTAATTTTTCGTTTAAAGCTTTGACCGTTTTAATACTTAAAGCCAAAGTATATAAAATATTTATAGTCAATTGTACATTAATAGGTTCAGATGTATAAACATAAACTCAATTCCATAATGGTTAAATAAAGCGATAAAAGTACATTGTAATTGATAAAAATTTAATTAATAAAATAAAATTATTAATAATGTAATGCCGATAATATGTAGATAATATAATTTCTAATTTAATTTGGTTAACCACTGAATGATTGTTTTTTTCTTGATTAATTAATTAAAATGTTATCAAAAATTAAAAAATAATAAATTTGAGCCATTTGTCTTTTTTTATATATCTATCTAGGAACAACAACCAGTTATTGAACATAAACTAATTTAACGCAATGAAAATAAAATAAGCAATTAATAAGTTTATTAAATATATGTTTGAAAACGAAAAATTTAAAAGTCATTAACTATTAAATATAAAACTTTACCTTTTAATGTCTGTATTAACTTTACATATATGAAGCAAATGGTTCATATATCCCGAGTCAATTGTCTTGTATTATCCTTAAAATATGGAATTTCCTTGATTTATTCGTAAATTTATTTGTAAAGAATGTAGAACTTGTTGTAAAGGTAACTCATGTAAAACTTCCATATAAAATAGATAAAAAATTGTGATTATACTCCATTAATTATTAATTCAAATTAATGTTAAAATGATACTTGAAAATAATGTACTTAAAAGTAATAAAATTAAAGTGCTAAAAAAAGCAAAGACTTTAGTTTTAAAATATAATTGAAAAAATAATTACACTCAAAATTTGATGGCACCAAAATTAAAAATTAGTATCATACTTATGCTGTACATTCAATAAAGTCGATTATCAAAAGCTTTCAGAATAACTCAATTTAAATCACGCTTGGAAAAATATAAATCATTTTTAAGAACTAAAACTATTTATAATATTACACCAAGATATGTTCTAGATAATCTCATTATATAAATTTATCAAATATATTTTAACAAAAGTTCTTAAATTTTCTTTTTTTGATTAAAATTCTTTTCCCAACATTTCGCCTTGGATGGTTAAACTTATCCTAAATTTAAGCTCTGTTTTTGTGTTTTTATATTTATTAGTATAAAATTACAATTTATTTGACGTAAACATTTCCATGTGTAAATAAAATTTTCTATGAATCCATTTACATTTTAAAGCAATATATATATATATATATATATATATATATATATATATATATATATATATATATATATATATACACACACAGAGTGGGTCACGGAAAACAGTCCACCCTGATATTTGGCAGTATTCATTCGAATCTAAGGAAATGCTCGATTTTGTTCGAAAGGGGATACATTTTTACGATATAGATATGTCATTTGTCAACAACCCCCTCCCTTCCACTTCCCCAACTCTTTAATTTAAAATAGGAAATGTACAATGTGTGCACATCATTAGAAAGGCATTTAGATGAAGTATTCAGGCGTATTATCAATTATAATTTTTTCGATATTTACAACGTCGTTGCAAGAAAAGCCTTTATTAATTTAAAGTGGAACACCTCTTAGAAATGGAATACAATGCCTAAGTTTTGATAATGTATTAATTTTATCTGTCACATCAAAAGTAAATTAAAACGAATTTTGTAAAAAAAATAGTACTTTGATACGAAGACACTTTGTTTAACATTGCTGTTAGCAAATCAATTTAGGTATTTTTTGAATACTTTCAAAATAGTATATTCAAGTGTAGGACGAGTTGAGATTATTTCCATATTTTTTGAAAATATGGGACTAAAATCGACGTGCTTCAGCATTTCCTTAAGGTCTAATGAATACTGCCAAATATCAGGGTGGAGTGTTTTCAACGGCCCAAAATATAGGCACCAGCTACTAGACCGCATCATCGTTCAACGAGTGCAAAAGCTTTTATTTTCAATTTTTTGCTTATAGAATTCATTTACTATTTCCTGCTAGAACCAAACGTTCATTTTCAATGGAAGTAAACTGAGTGTATTACAACACTAGGAGTTTGTTTAAATAATTGCGAATAAATATTTACTTATTGAATATAAATTTTATGTTTTTAACGGTAACTATTTTATTTGTGTTATTGTCTTATGTACCCGTTAACCTTTTTTTGCTTATAGCTTTGCACCTTTTATCTGTAAAAAATTGTCTTGTCTGTGTATTTACCTTTTTCTCGTTTTATAGGTCATGTAATTTCAAAATAAGTTGTTGCCATTTATCACTTTGTCCGCCACCAACACGCTCACGCAACCAAGTGTTTTCCACGCAGTGTCCACTTTTGGTGGTCATCTGCTAATTTACGGGCATTCTGTTAGAAAATTGTGCACATCACCTTTACAATTGGGTGTACCGCAGCCTTATGCACTAACAAATATTTTAGAAACTAGGGGTCGACAGCTGTTGAAACGCCTTGGATTATATTTCTTTTATATAGCCTGTTCAGGTTCATAAAAAAAAATATGTGTGGTACGTAGGCATAGTTTGTTTGTTACTCATCTAGTGTTGCGAATTTTCAAGTTATAGTTGCTAGGATAGTCAGGATAATTGTCAGATAATAGTAGTTCGTAATTAAGATTAGACAAATATAAAAATGTAAACTTTCATCATTATCACACATAACAAAATACTTACCTTTTTTGGGTTTTTTAATGGTGTATTTGAATTATACAATCGATAACACTCACCGTTATCTTCGTCTGTTAAAACTGTTAAAGATGTAAACAATTTTGTCAAAGTTGAAAAATTAGAACATAAACATCAGCCTGCTATCAACGTAACAGTTTGAGAAACGTATACAGTCAACTATAGAATTAAATTTTAATAAAAAATAACTAGGTCAGTAAAAATTAAATATTGTTAAACTGTCTTAAAGATGATAAATCGAACACTCTAACGGCGAAAGCTAACAATAAAAAATATCAGCCAAAAAACACATTTAACAAACTTTAATCAAGTTATGATGTAAGTATAAAGTTGTGAAAAACTTCAACTTCAAAATGATAGAAGCATTCACAAACATAAACACGACATCAATAAAATAATCCAGTTAAATCTAACAAAGAGATGTCTTTATTAATAAGTGCAAGTGTTATTAACAACGAAAAGCATAATGCAGAACGTTTTTTGTAATTTTTTTTAAATTTTAATCTTAATTTCAACTACTTATATTAAATTATAGTGCTGTGGTAATTTAACATTTAATTGATTAGTCCAGGATTGTCTAGGAAAAACACAGTTTAACAATATTTAATTTTTGATGACCTAGTTATTTTTTACTGAACTTTAATTCTATGGTTGGCTCTATACGTTTCTCAAACAGTTATGTTGATATCAGGCTGACGTTTATGTTTTATTTTTCAACTTTGACAAAATTGTTTACATCTTTAACAATTTTAACAGATATTACTACTGACTAAGATAACTGTAAGTGTTATTGAAACGTTTAGATTGAATAATTTAAAATACACCATTAAAAAATCCAAAAAAGATAAGTAGTTTATTAAGATTAGACAAAGCTTTACGGAGATTATTTGATGGGGCGTGAAACTCGAAATGAAAGACGTGAGTTGGAGCATTAATTTTTTATTTCTCAGCTATTTCCGTTATACATCAACACACTTGGACCAGTGATGCCGAAGTGCCTTTACGTCTCTTTTATAGTTATTTCCTTCAAGGGTTATATTTAAAAAATATTTCTGCGTTGCAGCAATTACTTTTTCGGGCAAGGAAAGGTTTTGAGCTTCAGGAATAAGTGAAAGTCGCGTATAGCAAGATCTGGTGGGGTGGGCGATAACATGGAAGCGTAGTTGATTAAATATTTCCCGAACAATGCGATTGGTGTGAATAAGTGCGTTATCATGACAAAAGAGTTCTTTTATTAGAACCATTACGGGCCTTTTTTTCAGCAATTGCTGCATTGGTTGATAAAAAAGTGCAGGATAATATGATCGGTTGATAGTTTGGCTCTTAGTGAGATAGTGGATGAGAAATATCCCTTTCGAATCCTAAAAATCGTAGCCATTATCTTCCCGACCGATGAAAACGACTTTACCTGACTTGGCGGAAAATTGATCTGATGCTTCCACTGTTGAGATTAGCTGTTTCATTCGAGGATGTGGCGATGAATCCAAGTTTCATCGACCGTAAGAAACCGGTGCAGAAAAATAAACTTGATTCTTGTTAAACAGCTTCAAATTGTCGGTCGTTGTTCGCACTATTTCTCGTTTTGATTAGCATTCAGCAATCGCGGCACCCATCTTATGGATATCTTAGACATGTCCAATTCTACGTGCAAAATGTAATATATGCGCTCAGTTGGCACGATTTTCTCAACGTTTATTCTTGGATCCTTCAAAACAATATCATGCACTTGATCGATTGTTTTCAGGGTTGTTATCGTTTTTGATAGTCGCGGTCGTTCAACCTTCAATGTTCAAATCACCACGTTCAAATTGTGCAACCCATCGACAAATCGTTGCTTCAAAGTGGCATTTTCCTTGTTCCTAATGTTTGCGTATGTCGGTCAAAACTTCGTGTTTATCGACTTAAAAAACAAGTATAGAATCACATCAATAGCGTTTTTGTCGATTTTAGAATTTCTTTAAACCGTTGTAATTTCTTACCTGAACGTCACAGATCAACTAAACTTCCCATGTTAGTATAAAAAAGATGGCGAAACTTGAAAATGATATTCATTTTAACCGCTAGAGAGCATTAGTAGTCGAGTATCACATCCCGTCAAATCCTCCTCGTAATTAAAATACTTATAATTTAATTTTAATTTTTCAGTACGATTTTTATTAATTTTATATGAGTGTTATCAACTCAAAAAATGTATGAAAGTAAATCAGAAATTTCGAACCTTGTCAATACTTTTATAATCACCTTTAACCTTTATTGCGTAGTTGGATGATTACCTATTACCAACTTAAATAACTAAAAGGTTAGTGACTTTTGGATACAGCAATAAGACTATTATATAAATTATAGTTCATTAAATTAGTTTTAGTCAACTACCATATCTCAACTAATGGTATTCAAGTCATCTTTAGGCAATTGTGTATTATATTTATTATATAAGCGTAGTGTTGGTAGGGTAGTAACATAAATAATTGTTTTACAGAAGGTTTAACAAAATCGTATTCAAGATTAATTACATCATGTTCAATTAATATATAACAGCATTAAAGTTGGACGTCATTAGGCTTTATGCATCAAAATATGGTATAAGTACGTTGTATTTCTCTTAGAACGAACACCAACTTGCGGCCAACAAGATAAGCAAACCCACTTCTATTGTCATACTGCTTCAGGGTTCAGCTTAATTATAACATTCAATACAAAATCGATTATACAACCTAATTGTAGGAACGAAGGATGCTTTGAACTATTAAATGTAACTGTTAATTTACCCTTGGCCTTAGTCTATCAGGCAAATTTATATTATTAAAGCCTCTCCACAATTGTGCTCTATTGTATATTCCCATTAATGTAGGTAGTGTAGGTCAGCTCAATGTTACATAGACATTTATCGTGAAATCTTGATTAAATATAGGATTATGCAAAAATAAGTAGAGCGCCAATTTAAATGTCACTCAATGCGATTCAAACATGTTTGTTTTAATTAGTACGCTTTATCACGATAATTGGTTATAATCATTCAGGTTCGTACTGTTATTCGGTATTCTACTAGCTCTTACAACACAAAAAATCTGGCCGCTGGACTCGGCACAGCACTGTTCTCTGCAGCAATTCCGTATAACTGGCAATTTAGTAAGATATACTTACCTACAGAATTATTTTTTTCTTATTTACACTGTATTTTGCAAATCACTGTATATTTTTCCATATTTGGATAGCATGAGAAATTAACTTTAAAATACTTTTGAACTTTGATGTAAAATATTAAAAAAATTAAATAATTAAAATAATTAAAAAATTAAAATAATAATTTTCGGCAAAATCGGAGGCGCTAAAAATATTCCAATATTAGAAACGTAGTTATAAGGGATTGAAATTTTAAAATTTTTAAACTCCGGTCCTGGATAAGATAGTAACCTCATAAAGCTCATTGTATTTTCGTTATATGAGACTATAAAATGTGTACATTTAAAAGCTATACGTTGGTAGGCAATATGCAATATAATAAGATATACTTATCTACAAAAAATTTTTTTCTTCATATTCACCTCATATTTTGCAAATTGCTATATTTTTACGTATTTGGATAGAATGAAAAATTAGCTTTAAAACACTTTAAATGTTTAAATATTTTTTTTTATTTTCGGCAAAACCGGAAGCGCTAAAAATATTCCAATATAGCGGTTTAGCAGCTACATTTCATTTATATCAGAACCATAGTTATGAGGAATTGAAATCTTTAAATTTGAAAATCTCCGGTCCTGGATAAGTTAGAGAAATCTCATAAAGCTCATTATATTTTCGTTATATGTGACTATAAAATACATAATTTTAAAAAAATTACCAGAGCCGTTTTTGAGAAAATCAATTTTGAAAAAAAGGGCAAGTTTAACCCCGTAATTAAGGGAAACATTTTATTTTTTTCAAAAATATTTACAAACCGGTCGAAAGCATGTACCTTGATTTACAAGTTGCAATTTAAGTTGAATTTAAAATTATCTCAAAAATTTTGTTCGATCGGGGTTTAGGGTTACTAACTTTTCACCGAAGATAGACTTTCTGGATCTGGTTTTGGAAATACACCCCAAAAAAAAACTCCTCATTTCGCCCCCCATTAATTGATTTTACGGAAAGCCATTTTTATACATAACTTTCAGGGGGCCCATGTCAAATCTCATTAAAATCGAACAAATAGTCTCGGAGCCACACACGGACACAGACAGAAAACGTTGAAATCCGCGAATAAAAAATTTTAAATTTTTTTTTCTATTGAAATACTTTCTCTAAAAGGAAATTATTATCTTTTATAATGAAAAGTATTTTTTTGGGTATCATTTTTGTAACTGATGTATTTTCAAACCTCCATTTTGCAACGGAGGTAGAAAGCACAGAAACTGGCCGTTTGCTATGGTGATCAACCTCTCTTGCATATCTATAAAATTAAGCTGAATACTAACCAGCAGATTGTAAAATTTTATGTCCTTATTGTATTTCATGTTTTAAAAATCTGTCTTAACGATTAATCATGAATTAGTTATAAATATTTAAATTGATTTAGTTTCCCCAAATAAAACTTTTGGTGTTAACATAAGGCCACGAGTCTAAGTTTAGAAAACGAACCGCGTAGCTATGAGTTTTGTAAAGGACCCGTGCAACAAAGGTCGAATGAAACGAGACTTAGTATATTTTTTCTGTTTTGCATATTGTAATTTAAAAAAATTGTAATAAGATTTAGAAGATTTTTGTTTGGGTAGTGGCTATGTTGAAGACATTGCCATAGCCACTAGTTAAAGTAAGTATGAAGCAATCATAATAGATATAACCTGTCACGGTGAAAATGGCAGTATAATATGATTTGTGTCACAGATAAGTGAAGGATGTCGATAGCTCAATTGTCGGCGGTGGGTGTGGTGTTTCTTTGCGTGTAAGATGATTAGAATAACATAAATCAAATAAGGGAAGTCATATATCAAAGGGCGCCCGTTTGTTTATAATCTAAAATATTGGTATAATTAGCACACAAATAAACGCAGTACTCCACAGCAATGTTCAAAATAAGTAAAAATTCCTTAGCTTTCGTAACATTGACGAAATAAATCAGCAATCGGGCTCCTGAACTGGTGCAATCTAGAAAGATTCAAAATATTTGCACGCAATCAAAACGTGAAATCAACTGTTAAGGTCACCAATCTCAATCACACAAATTTTACTTTACTTGTCATTAACTTGATGAAAGAATTTATATATTCAACACAACAGAAGAAAGCGTAAACTCAACAAAGAAAAGGTCCTCACTGCAAAGCCGTATAAGTTCGAAAATTACCATTAGCCAAACAGTAACAAAGAAAATAAGCAGTTATTGTTATGTGAACCGTAAATAATGTCGTACTGACCAAGTAACGCTCAGCCTCTGCGTCTAAATTGAAAACTAAGACGCAGTCTAGTTGAATTGAAATTGATATTTTCCACCTTCTACAACTAATTGTATGTGCTTGACAAGTTTAATTAATATTATACATTGTTAATACTCATATTCATTATTTACCGATATTAACACAATTATATACTCTAGCAACTAGTTTTTAATTTTCAAGTTAAATACTACAGATATACCATAATCCACGCCGTTCCAAACTAGTCGTATAATGTTAGGCCTTCAAGCCGGAAGGACCGAGCTAGTTGGACCTGTAACAACACAATCTACTTAACATTTGGGAGGCAATGGGTTCCATTCCCGTTCCTTCTACCTTGTATGAGGCCTTTTCAATGGGTTTTCCTCATAAGTATAAAGCGGCGTGATCACTGCGTAAGCGCACGTCATGTACGGCCTCCTCAGAGCCCTAACTACTTTCCTTCCTACCCTATCCTGACCGCACCCATCCTCAATTCCATCATGCATATATGGGCAATGTATATATGTATGCTGATAATCCATTGCTGTGGTTGAAGGAGCATGGGAAGCTCGAGCAGCCAGTCTTCACCTTTGGAGAAGGAATGAAACACGTTGTTTTTATTTCCTTTTCTTCCAAGTGTGAAGGTTGAATGATCAATTTTGTTGCCTACCACTTTAACTCTCTTAGTTTCGATGCACCTTTCAGCAAAGTATTGCTTTCGTGAAGAAATCGTGTGTGTGAGCGTGCATGGGTGTGTGCACTGATTGCATGTGTGTGATTGTTTGTGTGTGTGTGTGTGTGTGTGTGTGTGTGTGTGTGTGTGTGCATTGTGTGCTTTGTGTGTCGTGTGTGCGTGTGCGTGTGTGCGTGTGTGCTGTGTGCTGTGTGTGTGTGTGCGTGTGTGCTGTGTGCGTGTGTGCGTGTGGTGTGTGCGTGTGGTGTTGTGTGCGTGTGTGTCGTGTGGTGTGCGTGTGTGGTGTGTGTGTGTGGTGTGTGCGTGTGTGTGTGTGTGCGTGTGTGGTGTGCGTGTGTGCGTGTGCGTGTGTGCGTGTGTGCGTGTGGTGTGCTGTGTGCGTGTGTGCGTGTGTGCGTGTGCGTGTGCGTGTGTGTGGTGTGTGCGTGTGTGTGTGCGTGTGTGCGTGTGTGTGTCGTGTGTGCGTGTGTGTGTGTGTGCGTGTGTGCGTGTGTGCGTGTGTGCGTATGTGCGTGTGTGCGTGTGTGCATGTGTGCGTGTGTGCGTCAGTGGGTGTGTGCGTGTGTGGTTCTGTGTGTGCGTGTGTGGATGTGTGCGTGTGTCGTGTGTTGCTGTGTGTGCGTGTGTGGTGTGTGCGTGTGTCGTGTGTGGTCGGTGTCGATTGTGCGCGATAACTTAACAAATATGTAATCCATTTGGCAATGACCATTTACGTAGGAATTAATTTTTTACGCTTATTTCGTTTTATATTAAAAACTTTATAAAAGAAACCTGCCTAAAATTGAATTATATTTACAATAGTGTTTATGGTGTTTGTTATAATTTGAGAGCTATTTCGATGTAGACAAAAGTTATTTTAGGGAGTTTTTTGTTTTTTTAATGATTCGTTATTACTTTTCACAGAAAATTTGTAATAGTGTTACACTTCATTTGAACTGTTAAATGCCAACATGTGTGTTTTTGATTTTGTTCCTTACTTTCAGTATATTTGTTCCACAATTTTGCAACACCATTTATATTTCGTGGTTTTTAAGAGTTATTTTTCCAGCGGGATTTCTGAAATTGGAAGGTTGAGTTTTACGCTGTCAAATTCAATTGTATTGCCGTTTCGTTTGAGGTAAATGTGGTTCTCGTAAATGAAATAACAAAGCTTTGAATTTTCCTAGTTTTCTAACCGCATCCCCTAATGCGCAATTTTATCAAAGCTTAATATATTAATGAAGTTTGCTTCTGCTTTATGGATTTTCTTCTATTAATACGTCTCGACGGATACATATCTTGAATTCACGTTGACTAGGTATACCATGATTTTGATCTCAAAGCATTACTAATTCTGCCCATATTTTTAGCTACCTATAAAGAACTATGTCTAATGACGAATTCATTATAATCAGTAAAGTGATTTCGAAGACCAATATCTTACGTATTTCTCCACACTCATGCGAATGTTAACAAACAATTTGCATTTGTACCTTCTCTTATTAGAATACTAATAAGCAATTTATAATAGTTTCTTTATCTACAACCTGATTAATTCAGGGTAAGTTTTAGGAGACAACAGTGTTAATTTGATTCTTTTCAATAATCTCTTTAGACCTTCGTGGAGAAACCACATGTATGACCTTCGGGGGTAATATTCTACTCACATATTTACAATCGTGTGGACATACTTTACCACGTGTTTAACCTTCGTTTGAGTATATGCTAACCACCTGCTGCTAGAATGCCTACTTACTCCTTTGTGAAAATAATATTCTATGTTATGCTATATTATCTTCATACCTGCGGAAGTTATTTCTAGCTAAGTGTTAAAATTTCTTTATTTTAATATTGTTAAGAGCTACATTGTAAAGAGCTCAACAAGTTGCACATTCATAAAGCCCCTTGCAACTACATTGATATTAGTGATTAAATAATTTGGTTTTGCACGATATAATTGCGCTACATTCAAAATTGCCTCGCGTTCTTAATTTTAGATGTTACTTACATTTTTGTTGTCCTAAACTAACAAAAAAAGGGGGATCTTTATAAACTTTTGTGAGGTAGCATAGTGAGTACTGTCTTGCCAAATAAAATTTATCAGGTTGATTAAAAATAAATTAGAATACGTTTATTGGCAAGCAATCAACGCAGCAACATGTAAACTGTATGTTGGTTCCTTTCGGTAAGGTGTGTGGCTTCCGATGATGTATTAAACCGGGTATTTTATTGATTTGCTTCAGTTTTTTTTTCAGTTATTTTCAGAAGTTTTTTTATTTAGATAATAACTTAGCTATAAGCAAGACCATATTTACTTAGCCTTATTCATTTCTAAACTGGATGTTGAAATTTGACTTTTCTTGGACAATTGAGGGTCATAAATCTCCTGTTTATTATTTTTTTTAATTTAGAAATATAACTATTTAGTTGACTTTTATTGTGTTTTATTTACTATTGTGTATTCTACTTGTTATTGTACCTATGTCATTGTGTGTGTTGTCTCTTACAGCTTCACTTCCCCTTTCGTAGTTTAGAAGACGTCTTATCTTAAACTACGTGACGCCTCTAGTTATCCATACTATTCGGTCACACCACTCACGCATCCAGTGCACTACTTCTTTAGAGATCATCACCAATCAGCTGAGCTGGATCCACATCTTATACCCTATCTGTAGAGTGTTTCTGGCTAGCTTCAAAAATCATTTTGAACACGTTACGGATAGAAATTCTGGCGCCCAACGTAGTTTAAGATAGGGCAGCCCCTAAACTACGAAAGGGAAGAGAAGCTGTAAGACAAAACAATCAATTACATAGGTATAATAACAAGTAGAACAGACAATAGCCAATAAAACACAATGAAGATCAATAAAATAGTTATGTTTACCAAGATAAAGAAAAATAAGCAGGAGTTTTATGACCCTCAATTGTAAAAGAAAGATTAAGTCAAGTTTCAACATACAGTTTAGAAACCAATAAAGTTAAAGTAAACATGGCCTTGTTTCAAGTTAAGTTATTATCTAAAAAAAAACTTCTGTCTGAAGGTAACCTCAATGAAGTAAATCAGTAAAATACTCGGTTAAATACATCATGGTAGGCCACAAACCTTACAGATATGAACTATCGCACGATTTACATTGAGTTGCGCTGATTCCATGTCAATAAACGCATTCTAATATTTTTTCTTAATCAACCGTCGAGCAGCAGGTGGTTAACATACGCCCAAGCGAAGGTTAAACATGTAGTCAAAGCGTGCTCACACGATAGTAAATATGTGGGTAGAATATACTCCCACGAAGGTTAAACACGTGGTGTCTTCGCGAAGGTCTAAAAGAATTGCTGAAAGTAATAAAATTAAGACCGTTTGTAACAACAATAAATAACACCAAATTGTAATAACAAAACGTGGTGATGTAACTAGTCAATTGTTATGATGTAATTTGAATATTCTAATAAAGTAATAATGAAATTAGGTAAAATTCTCCCTAAACACAAATCATATAACTAATTGAGATACTTACCTTTCATCACTAATTTGTGCCGTCGACTCCAATCGGTAGATTAATAAAGGGCAGGTTCCAATAAACTGATTTGCTCAAATACCTAAAATGCTGCTTGATTCCAATCTGCTTAATTATTTTCTCTTATACTAAATAATAAAAAAATGTAATGTAAATAAAAACAATAAAATGATACCTCGAGCGCAAAACTATCTTTGTTATAGAAACAGTTAAACCTAGTTAATGAACAATAATAGTGTTTATGACAATAAAAGAAGTATTAACGTGCAATTAAGTTTATTTATCATCTTGATGGATGATTAAAAAAATAAGAAGTCTTATTACTATTCTTAAAGTATAAAAAAATCATTAAATAATTACCTTAACATTTTATAACCTTAGAATTCACATGAGTCGGAATTTTCTATCCAACAATTTTTATGGCATTCGTTGAAGTTCTTGTATCAAAAATTCCAATTTAAAAGGTAAACAATGTTCAATTAAAGTAGCATCCAAATTGATACAATAAGAATGAAGAGAAAACGTGCGTAAGTAAGTAAAGCAAATTAAGTTCCATTAAAATTAAAAAAATAATAGTTACAATAATGGTAATAATAGTAAAATACCATCCTAAAAATGCATTATAAAATACCATATAAAAGTAAGTGCCTTATAAAAGTGCCATAGTTAAAAAAAAAATAGTGCCTGCAAAAGAGCAAATGCTTTAGTTAAAAAAATATAATGAATTAAAAGGTAACTTACCATCAAAACTGATGGCACTATTACGCAAAATTTAGGGAACACAACAACAAAGCTTCATGCTATAACATTCAGCAGGAAGTGAAAAAAAAATGAAGGCTTTCCGAATAACTCAAGTAGGTGTCCCCCCATGCATCTGCGCATAGAATTAAGTTATCACGCTTTGCGCGGTCAGCATCCAATTTCTTACGGAAAGGAAAATATAAATCTTTACGAAATATTACACTTAAAAAGATATGTACTATCAAATGCAAAACTTAAAAACTTTTTCACATATTTACTACTAAATGAATGAAAGATCTTAAATTAAAGTATAATTTAGTACAACACGAAAAAGGGTTGTTACACGTTGTCTTCTAATACTTACCCTGAACTAATCAGGTTGTAGATAAAGAAAATAGTATACATTGCTTATTAGTATTCTAATAAGAGAAAATAGAAATTAAAATTGTTGGTTAACATTCGTATAGAGAATTACGTAAGGTATTGGTTTTCGCAATCGCTTTAGCAATTATAATGAATTCGTCATTAAACATAGTTTTTGTAAGTAGCTAAATATGAGCAGAATTAGTAATGTTTCGAGATCAAAAGCATGGCTTGCCTAGTACACGTGAATGCAACATATATATCCGTCGAAACGTACTAATAGAAGAAGATCCATAAAGCCTAAGCAAACTCCATTAATATATTAAGCTTTGATAAAATCACGCATTAAGCGATGTGGTTAGAAAACTAGGAAAATTCAAAGCTTCTTGTTTCATTCACGAGAACCACCTTTTACCTCAGACGAAACGGAAATGCAATTTAATTGGACAGCGTAAAACTGAACCTTCCCATTTCAGTAATCCCCTTGGAGAAATAACTTGTCATTTGTTAAAAAACTTCGAAATATGAATGGTAATGCAAAATTGTGGAACAAATATACTGAAAGTAAGGAACAAAATCAAAAATATGTACGATAGCATTTAATATTTAATACGAAGTGTAACAAAGGAGACTTATTTAATATTTAATTACTTTAATAAAAGCCTCTTCTTTTTTATCAATAGTTAGCAGTTTCGAGATATTCACAAAATGTACTTTACCGCCTTCTCTAAAGTACGTTTATTTGTAAATTGATTCTAATAAAAATTTGACAGAACGGAGACATTTTAAAAGTATCACTAAATATAGAGTATCTAAGCTTTTCATACAGGCTCGTTTTTCATATTTGACAAACAAAGAAATATTTGATTAGCATACATTTATACAGATTTGGATATTATGTGTTGAAGTGAACGTCAAATGGAAGATTATGTGTATTGTTTTATACAAAGAGAAAGGTGCTTAATAAATAAATAGATTTAGCGAAGTACGATGTATGTAATATAATTGCTTTGTTACAATGCTATAATTTGAGTGTATTCGATTATATGTTTTGTACATTTAATATAATTTTATTTTACAAGTTTATTGGTAACAATATACAAACCGAAATGAAGGCATGGTTGCGTAGTAGCAAACCTTTCTGATAGCGTAAGCTATATTTGACTGAAGTGACCTTTATAGTACCAAAAAAATTGTGACATATCTGCTGATAAACGTTACATCACTCATAGATTATCTAATTTGTGAAATAAGTGAAAACTCCTTTTGTAATAAAATTAAAAGCTTATATTCAGACAGTAGGTGCAGGCCGCGAAAATTTTATTATTGCAACAAATATTTTTTAAACCGAAATTGTTACCCCGATACGAAAGTTAATTAATGGGGTTTAAAATATTTTATTAAATATTAAGTCGTTATTTGAGCAATGTTTTCAGGATATTTAATTTTTTTAACTAATATTTTTTTAAGGGGCGTAACGAATCATTGGAAATTCTTATGCGCACATTCTTGATGCAAAAATGTCACCAGTTAGTAATTAATTATGTCGGTACACATTGCAGTCAAAGACGTCTTTGTTTGGTAGTTGAAACTTGAGACCTAAATGTAGCGGTTGTTGTTGACGAATGTATATTTTTAAAATTAAGATGTCATTCAATAATTAATATGAAACTGTTCCAACATAATAATTTTTAGTTTTTTTATTACTTTTGAAAAATGGGCGTTGATTGCGGAAGTAAAAGTAGTTAGTTTGAAATAGGAGCGGAAAAGGTAGTGACAGAGCGTCTATCGAGCCATATCGAGTTGGTTAATTAAATACCTTCATTGTAAACAGTGTTTCTAAAATATTTCTTGCGGGTACATTTTCTTTTGAATTAGCCAACGCTAATTTGTTGTTTCTAACGGGTGTTGGTGCTAATGTGTTCTCCAAATATTAATCTATAAATAACAGTCACCCTTTTTGAAGTTAAACCGCGTATGTTAACGATTTGAGTCTGTGATCAATTAAAGGAATATGTATTCAAGTGTAAGTGTAACGTATTAAAAATCGATCATTGCCTTGCAAAGGTATCTCATTCGCACACGGGCTCATTAAGTTGAAATCTGCTAAGATAAAAGACAGTACATGGCTCCCTCACCCTTGACTCCCGGATCCTGTTGACCATTAAACACCTCGAATTTTATTTTTAATGTTTTTGTTATTATGTAGATGAATGTGTAACCTGAGAAAGGGGCGCTGTATTTTTCTAATGCACCTTATATATCCGTCACGATGTTATGATATATTTACAACTTACCCTTGTAAGTCTTTGTTTTAATGAGTTTTTTTGTCAGTTTGTTAAGGAGAATTGTTTGCCTGCAAACTAATTTCTCTTTATATGTAATTTTAGGTATGTATTTTGTGCTTTAGTATTTACTAAACAATTGTGTACGTGTAAATATGCCTTAATGTTTTATAAGCTTATTTACTTAAGGACCGGCATTACTGGTTTTAACGGGCCACATTGGTATTATGAGTTTTATTCTGATTATTTAGGACAAAATTGTGAGTGTGACTATTTGGTTTCTTTGGGTTTACGTGTAACTAAACGGCTTTTTATTTATTTTTCTCTTAATGTTATAATTTTTTACGCACTTTAACCTGATTTAATGGTGTTTTGTTATATATTTAACCCTTTCATTATTTGATTTAATAAGTACTTGTACAATAGTACATTAGCGGGCTGAACCACTATTGCGCAAAGCTCGTTAATTTAGTTTGAGTAGTTTCATTGTTTACCTGCCCCACATGATGCAACACTTGCCTCATCCAGCCTATCCAATTCAAATAGCACAACGTATCTATCAATTCGTTTGATCAGAGTTGAGGTTTGCGGGTAATTAAATATCAGACTTATAAATAAATTCTAATGTTTTAATTACTGCCAGGAATGTTAAAGTGAGCCAGGTAACAAAGTTGAGTAATAGTAACATTATTGTCAGTGAAGTCAAGATCACTTAGGGATTGTTTTGTTCTTGAATTTGTGTTCTTACAAAGAAGTTCAAATTACACTTTTCAAGATAGGGTACCTGAGGGATGCTACAAGATTTAAAGTATTTGAATTATTTGTGGTACTTTACCAACCGTTTCAACTGACAACTAGTTAACTCGAATTCCCTAGATGTTAGTTTAAATTTTGAACAAATTTTCTATGTAATCACTTTTCAGTGGGTAAAGTAGTATAACAACTTTAGAATTATTTAAGAGATTAGAATAAA